>SCLH01001629.1:41574-92550 GCA_004367855.1 Oikopleura vanhoeffeni | reverse complement strand
TTTGAACTTCCTTATGCAAAAAATTGAAACTCTAACTACCTTGGGCTTTTTCTAATACGCGCTCGAAAAAAGCCTTAATAAAGGCTTCGGTGACTTGGCGGAACTTTTTTTTCTGTGCTCACACGGGTTAAGTATATTTCGCGCAAACCGTATTTTCATTCAAAGAAGTATGATACAGAGTATAAACAAGAGCGAAGAAACAAAACGTAGACATGTTTAAATATAGTGAAAGTAAGCATTCTTTATATTTTCAGCTAAGGATTCCAGAAAAATTAGTTTGAAAAATTTTAAACCAGAAATGAGGAAAATTTTCGAAAAGTTTCGACCAAAAATCTCAAAAAAGTGTTGTTCAAAGAGCATATAAAAATATGTGGTCACCTTCGCGAAAAGTTACCATATTGAAGATTTTTTTTCGTTGATTTGAAGGAAATAATGCAAAAATATTTGAACACAAAATAAGGCATTTTTTGATAATGTTCGGAACTTTTTTCAAAAATTTCTCATTATTTGTCAAATTCGGAAAGTTTAATTCGAACTCAAAATTTTCTTTAAAAGCAATAATTCGAAAATTTTGTAGTAACAAAAGTTGCCTGGATTATGAAACATCATTTTGATGGTATATTGAGAAGAATACATATAATATGTATAGAAACCCAGTAAGAAGTTTTTCATCAAGAGCCCATATCCGCGGATATCAGTATCTGTCAAAATGCACCGAAGCCCTTAAGACATACAGTATGAACTTTTTTCATTTGCGAAGTGAAAATTGTCTTTTAGGTAATTACGGCCAATACAAAATAGTAACTAGGTGGATTTTATTTGCAAACCCTTGACATCGGCTATAGCTTGGCGTTCAAAATAAAATCCACTTAGTTACTTTTTTAAATTGGCCGTAATAAGCTAAAGGGCAATTTTCACTGCGCAAGTAAAAAAAGAACATACTGTATTCTCGAAATTTTAAACTCGCAGAACAAAACACACTCACAATAAGTTCTCTAAATCCGTCAGTTTTTCATGATTCCTTCATGAGGTAATCGTTACAAAATGAAAAATAAAATATAAAAAACAATTTTATTTAAACTTTTTTTAAATAACTTGTAACTAAAATTTTTTTTTGTTTTTGAATCTAGAATTTGAAAAATAAAATTGACTTTCAAATTGTTGTATTTTTGAGATTTTAAAATATAATAATAACCAGATTTAATCTTCAGTAGATAAAAAAAGTACATTTTGAAATTTATCCTTTGATTATGCCTTTTAGGGCCTTTATAAATATAAGGAGAAGTTCAAATACTGGTACCAACTAGAGACTTTGTACCAGTTACGGTGCGAGGACTGTAGTGAAACTGCTTAGATGCATAAGTTATGCAACATAACATGAAAGCAAAAAATTGCAAGTTATACAATCAACTGGAATGTCACTCGGCCCTGAGTTGATTGTATATAATTAACAGAAAGGCCCGATATCGCCGAAGAAAACCTACGCTATGTACGATTTTTAGCTTAATTCCTGCCTGTGCACATATCGTCAGAAAAGCCATTATCGCCAAAGACGCTTAGGTTTTGGAAGTATTAATCATTCCTTAGAGGGCGTCATTTTGAATTTTTTTTTTGATTTTATTTGATGGAGTTCCTAATTCTAAAAATTTCAGTATTTCACTTCTTATGAGTCTATAGTAAAACTTCTTATAAAATTAAAAAAAAATCTTTCAAATCATGACGTTAATTCGAACGCCCACGCGTTTTTCGTTTTTTTAAATACAAATTATCTCTGTCTCCAATGGAGACTCTCCATATCGCCGAGTTTCGTTGATATTGGGCCTCCCCTGAATAAATGTTTATTACTGCAGTATGGCAGCGCCATAATTGCACAGAATTTAATATTGGTTTTCTTATCGGTCAAAAATAAATCTTTAAATCGTCATTTTCATTCATCAAAACTTTTACTGATTTAACTGCTCTTCGAAACATATTTTTTGTTTACGATTGCTTTTTCGAAAAAAATACAAATTAATTCGAATTTTAAACACCTTGAACAAGGTTATAACAAGAGAGTTCTCAGTTAATGTTTGTCACGTATCCCTCAGTTATGTTATGCCTTACCCTTCCCTCAATTAACCTTAGCAACTCATAAACATCAAATAAAATGAATTATTTTCATCTTTTTTCTATTCAACATGCTGAATAAAAAGTCTAAATACCGTATTAAAGTGTTTTAACTGACGGAAAAAGCGGACTTTATGTTCATTTTCACCACTTCAAAAACCCGGATAATTGCTAAAAGGACAAATTGAACCTTATGTTGCAATTAATACCCTTTTAATGGGCAATTAGCGTTTTGAGTTGATTGTGGTTAACCGTTTTAACCGCAGTCTTTCAGATGGTTACCATACTCCGAACAAAACAAGTCTACAAACAATTCACGGGAGAAAAACTCCGGCCGCAAGAGGGCAACTATCGGACAAAAAAATTTAGGCAGATTTTAACTGTTAACTCCGTGTGGCATATTTAGTCAGATTTTGATGTATTCTATTTATGATCAATTTTTTTGAATATCCCTTTATCACTTTTTGGTTAGAATGCGTAGCATATTCCTTTTAACGTGTGATTTTAAGTTGTGGCTACGTTTCTAACAAAGTGATAAAGGGATATAGCATTAAAAAATCGAAAAAACCCAAAACTTTAAAACATGTTTTGTTGATCTTGATTACACATCTAAGATCATGTCAAGATTTTTTCTGGGAGATTCGCTTCAAAACATGAATAATATCATTATATTAATTTTTTTACAACAATAACTGTAGAGGTATTTGTGTGAAATGAATTGTTTCTTACGTATGTAATCACCAAGCAATCAGCGCGTCCGATTAAACTTATTCAATCTAATTTCTTTTTTTATTTATTTAATTTAATTTTATAAAAATATTAATCCATAATAAAAATGTCCACGCTTCTGTGAAAGTGCGCTTGATGGAAAGCTGTTTGATTAGTTTGAAATTTCTTTTGATGACTTATATTTGAAAAATATTACCATCTAAGTTAGATGATCTAACACAAACAAAAAAAATTAAAATCTACCGCTACAAAAAGTATTTTCAAATAATCCGATGTCCTATATCATAAGATTTAGTTAATTATATTAAAAAT
The DNA here is from genome assembly GCA_004367855.1 of Oikopleura vanhoeffeni. Classification (NCBI taxonomy): domain Eukaryota; kingdom Metazoa; phylum Chordata; class Appendicularia; order Copelata; family Oikopleuridae; genus Oikopleura; species Oikopleura vanhoeffeni. Next base: position 89,403 of record SCLH01001629.1, on the reverse strand, counting down.
TATGATTTTTTTTTAATTTTGTCGTAAAGATGGTTTGAATGTTTTTATTTGATTATTTTCAAGTTAAATAACTGTGCTAAGTTGGTTTATTTTACGTGTATCCCCAACATTTCAAAACAATGTTTATTAATTTATTTGGCTAATTTCCTGTAGATGCTCTGTCAAACTATTATTAGTCCGATTCGTCAGAAAATATATACAGATATTCTAACGAATCGGAATACAGCATAAATAAACTCAGAGTTAAAGCGAGAATCTAGATGAAATTAGCTAACCAAATTAAGTAACAGTAAACCACTAATGAAAAAATCAAAAAGAAACGGTTGCTAGCCCAAAAATCGAATCGGATCAGCATTCCGTGTTTAATCGTTTTACGTTCATTTTTACCAGAAGGAGAGGTTTTTCGCTTACTTTGTCAGTTGACCCAATTTTTGGATGAATCGACCAGGTTTCGATTCGACCTCAAAGAAATCGTAAGGCAAATTAAAAATTACAAAAAATGACCAAAATAAAGCCAAAGAGGTTTAATTTCAAATTATTTGAAAAATGAACGACTTTTCCGATTTCAATCCAAGGTCAATCGACCAAAATTAATTTGAAAATAACTATGTGAATTTTAATTTATCCTCACAGGCGGAGCTAAAGAACTACCCTTAAAGTATTTCATAAGAAATCTGGGTAATAAGATTGACATTAAATTGTAAAAAAAATTTGAATTCACAATTTTGCCTCGATAAAAAAGCTATAATTTAAAAATTAGAAAAGCTGCAAAAATTATGTTCGAACCGAAAAATAGCGATTTTTGGTAAATTTAAGGACTAACATTTTAAATGAGTTAATTCGTCTATATCCCTTTAGGAAGAAGGTTGTTATTTTTTAGTTTGGTCTAGTACATTCGTACTACTTAACGAACATAATGAACCAGACCAAACGAGAAAATAACAACCTTCTTCCTAAAGGGATATACTAGAGTGCCATGAATTTTTGTTTGTCAGTTGACACAAAATAACTTGAGGGGTAATTATTGATCTTTTGTAGGCCATAAGCTACGGCTTTGTTATTAATCAAAATGATATTTGTCCTATATCAGTGACTTATGATTTTGTTTGATTTTATACATTTCCTTTTTATCTTATTTTTAGTCAAGTTTAATTTGTTTGCGGAATAATACTCAAAAAGGAAAATTTAACTTCACTGAAAAAAAGGTGCTCATCAAAATTGAGACATTTTTTAAACAAACGATTGATTAAAGCAAAAAAAATAATTTCGATATCTTCAATTGTATATGTATTTGAAAATTTATTTCTGAAATTTCAAGGAACAAATTAATGATTAAAAATTTCCATTGCGAAATTTTGTTCATCTAGAAATCCGTTAATTATTATTATAAAAAAAATTTTGAAGGACGAAAATTTTCATTTTGAAGTGGAATTTCGAAATGCTTAAAAAATCATGATGAATACAGATTGCGACATATAAATTAATGAACAATTGTCGCCGGACAGATTCTTAATATTTTAACGATGCATAATGCGAAAATATGATTAAGTGGCCGACCGAATTTTTAGTCGATTGCATTGGCTCATTTTGAAATTCAGATTTATAATTCGCTGCAGTATTCTGCGACGTTTTCGTGTGACTACCATGGTGCAGCATTCACTTGATATGGTGGTCGTTAAAAATACTAGAAATTAATTTCTGAAATTTTGTTAAAAAATTTTCAATCATATCGTTTCAATACGGGTCCATAGTGAAATGTATAAATTTGAGATTTTGAACATGAACAGGAAAGTACAAGAGTTCAAGAGCATAAAATTCCGATGTTTTTGCTGGATCAGATTATTGAGAGCAAATTATTCTAAATGATAAAAAAAATATTTTTTTGCGCCACCCAATTATTTTTAAAATGCAATGAGTCATTGCCAATGACATCATGAAAAATACAGATTTTGTACATTTACAAAATGTTTGGAAAATTTATATTTTGATTGGGCTAAGCAAAAAAATATTTTATTAATCATTTTGAAGAATTCGATCTCAATCATCTGGTCCATCAAAGACATTGGAATATTATGCTCCAGAACTCTTGTTCTTGCCTGTTCATATTCAAAATCTCAAATTTATTCATTTCACTTTTTATACATTTTACTATCGATCTTTTCAATAGATACAAAACTTCATAATTTGGTTATTTAATAATCAAAAATATTTTATTTTGTAAAACTATTCATTTTTTAAATAAACTTAATTAATAAATTTTGTTCTAAAAAAACTTTTTGGTCTATTTTGGTTCCTTTTCAATTTCTTATTGCGGTAACAAGTAATGTTTTGTTTCATAATTACAGGTGCATTCTTTATAAATTAAAACATCCAAGGTTATATACAAATTTTAAGAAGCGTAAAAAACCACTTAACACTCAGAACCAAAAATTTCGCTTCACGCTCGAAAGCCTATTTTCAGGCGCTACGATCATAAAACAACTAAAAAGATTTAAAAAAATTGGAGTCAAATATCGCAGATTAAACAAACAATCAGTTCATTTTCTAATTGCCGAGATTAAAACATTTTTGATATAATTCCCATGGAATAACAAAGAAAATTTATTATGTGATTTATTTGCCATCATTTACATGGACTGTATACATTTTTTACCGTCATTTTCTCTTATCGGCCGGATGCAACATTTTAAAAACCTACAAAACTAAAATATCACTTTACACTTGGAGTAGATCATTGAGAAAAAAAACAATATGACCACCAGTAATAAAAAAATCTGTTTCAACTTAAAGTTATTGTTATATCAAACTGTTAAAATTTTCAGACCAGGAAAAATTAATTTTATTTTATATTTCAAAATTTTAAACTTCCTCGGGTAGCTTTTTTGTTTAGCACGGAAGCTTTTTTTCGTCAGAATTTTTTGACGAAAAAATATTCTGACGAAAAGATAATATCAGTTTTTTAAATTTTTGACAAAAAACGAAATTCTGACGAAAAACTTTAAAATTCTGACGAAAAAAATGCTGCCCCGCTACTTTGAGCGCTGATTACGGGTAACTGAAGAAAAACTGAAACCCTGGCTACTAGAATCTGGTCTCATATTTGCAATATGATATCTCGATCGCCTACAAATTCCCGCGCGTAAGGCAACAAAATGTCAAGAAACATTTCAAATCAGCTGGTGACTGAACATCAGTACCACCTCATGTTCGATACTTGCTCGATTTGTCTTTGTTGGTCTTATTTTGTTTTTTTGACTATTTTGAGTTTCAAAAAAATCACTCGTGAAAAACAAACTTTGGACGGAAATTGCAGATCAGGTGAACTGATATCAACCGACTAGAAATAAATGAGATTTTTAAATAAAGAGTTGTTTGCGATACATAGAGTGATTCTGAAAATCCTTTTTAGAACCAACTTGGCCAAAACAATACTGTTTTGGGCTAGAATCTACTAATTGTTGAATAACACAAAAAGTAAGATAGAAACTTAAAAGCAAGACAAATAAAATTGGCAAGATGAGGTATTTAATGTTTGGAATATTAATAACGCAAAAAACACTGCCTGCTATTTAAATGATTCGTAGGAAAAAATTTATCGCCTTTTTTATTAATGGACCGTTAATGCATTTCGCAGTGGTTATATGTGGACAAGACTATCTGCGCAAGCCAACGTGGGGGAAACCCCCCAACCCCCTCCAAATTCTATGGTTGTTTAGGAGGTTTTATTATTTGTGGGCAAGACTATGTGGGAGGGGCAAGCCCCCCTAATTTTGTCAGATGTGGGCAAGCCCACGTGGAGGGAATATAAATGAGACAAAAAACACTGCCTGCTATTTAAGCGATTTGCAGGAAAAAACTTTTATCACATTTTTAATTAATGGAACGTTAATGCAGTTAGCAGTGGTTAACATTGTGAGAGATATCAATATGAATAAACATCGTTTTCTCGACTTCAATTTCGTGGGTTTCACTTCCTTTTTGACACAATCAAAGAAATCGATAACGTGCCAAAACAGTATTGGCAGACTAGTTTTGTTCTAGAACAGTTACAAGGCGAGCCCCATATCATGGGTCCAATATCGCCGAACAGCCTACGTAATATAACGATATATATAGGTAAATTCCAGTCAGTGCCCATAACTCCGAAAGAGCCAATATCGCTTAAATTTATGGGGGTCGTTGCAAGTTGTTACAATAAATTACTTTGAGTGCGTCATGAATGACGTCATATTTTAAGATTCAATTTCTTTAGTCTCCATGTTTTAATTTTCATTTAATTGCGTTTAGTGGAGTACGTGATTCTACACATTATGGTATTTCATTTTATTTAAACCTTTGTAAAACATTGAAAAATATTGAAAACACTTTTCAAATTATGACGTCATTTTGAACATTCGTGTGTTTTTATTTTTAACCGAAAAAATAATTTTTGTCCCCATATTGCCGAAAGCGCCAGTATCGCTGAAAGTACCCAACATCGCCGAATTTTTTTTAAATAATACGCTAGACGGACAAATCTGACAAAACTAATTTTTGAGTTTAAATTTTAAACAATAATTCAACCATGATGAAGTAACGAATTCAAAATGAACACGTATTCGTGAAGCTTCAGGATGTCGGGAAACAACACAGGTAAATTTTTTTCGCTGACATTGGTGCGTTTTCAAAAGAGCTTTAACTTCGGCTTGCTTTTCCTTAACAAAAGTCTGAAAACTCAAATAACTTTCAATAATTTCAACAAATTCGGAAAAGCCTGATAAATAAGTTGTTAACAATTACCATCTACCATTTTCACTCAACATCACGGTTGAAGAATGCCCAATTTTTCTTTAATCAATTAATTCACTAACAATTTTCAAGATTTGTTCATCGATCGTACATATCAGATATTAATTTGTATAAAATTACTTCAGATTATGAATATACAGGCTGAAAAATTTTTGCAAAAAAACAGTTCCCACCAAAAAACGAAAATTTTGATTATTTCTAGGAAATCCCCTAGCTTTCCCTCTTTTCTCCGAAAAATTAGCGTAAAATAGACGCTCACTCTGGAAAAAGCCGCCACGGATTGAAACCTATTCAAAAATTTAGTGACAACACGGCTCTCTAGCGCCTTATTTTTCCCGGTGTCGTGGCGCCCCAGAGCATGGGAGGCGACCCTTTTCAACTGGGTAAAAACGACGGAGAAATCATCAATCGGTACCATTGAAGTGAGAACAGAATCACATCCGAGCATCTAAATTTGAAATAAAAAATATAATTTTGTATCTATTATTTCGCTACTATTTTTTAAATTCAAATTTAACTGTTAACTAGAGAGACTTTCAACTCGACTCTAATTTTCAACTGCTCGACGCAAGCTACAAAAACTCCTAAAAGGTAACAGAGAACATTCAAGAGGAATACGAAAAATTTGAGGGGTGGTTTTTTTAACCCAAATGACAATTCACAATTTTAAATTTTTTTAAAATTTTGTCCAGCAGACATTTTGTCAGATGAAATTTTGTGCAAATTCTCACTAGATTATATATATTTCGACAACATGACCCGTTAGTTTTATAAAAAGGCTCAAACTGACTGATACAAGGTTATCTCGAGATCGAATGCTTTTAAGTCGAAACCGAGTAACTTCAATTGACTATCGTTGAACTATATTCATATTAAAAAAAATAACGTGAGAAACAGTTTTTGCTACAGGAAATTAGAAGAAAATATATGAGATGAAATTATTCTAGAAATCTCAAAAAATGATTTAACAATCCAAAAAGTTTCGAGACTTAATAACCTCGGACAGCGTAAATTATTTATGAAATTGTCACGTCATTTAGGCAAAAAAAAGCCCACTCTAAATATAATAAATGACGAAAATTAATATTTTGAATATATTAACAACCCTTCATTGCGAGAAAGCTATCGAGTTACCAAATTAATATTTTTTATATCCAATTTTATATACAAAAAGACATATCGACTGTTTTGGGCACTTTTTAGTATCAAACATGTGTTTTTGAATAATAATTTTTCAACTATGTCGAAAAAAGCTCAATATATTGATAGAAATATCGTCACAATTTCGAATTTTAAATTTCTTAGCGCAATTTGATAAAGATTTTACGGTGATTTTAAGCCTCATAAAATTTTAAAGTTTTTCCGAAATCTTTTGACAGATTTTCAATTTTGGCTTATTGGAGTTAAGCTATTTGAGTGAACATGTTTGGTTAAAAAATATTAAACCTTGTCGAAAAAATAATATCAAAATATACTTTTCAAAATTAACATTAGTTCTCAAAAGTGATCTAATGAAATTACCAGAACTACGGTAATTAGACTGTTTTATTTTGGAACAATGTCGAGCGTTAATCTATAAATACACCAGTTAGCCTAAAATTAGTGCACTCTTGATATACAAAATAGAACATACAATTTTAGACCATTGTTCTAACTGAAAATAGCTCTCACCGAAACTTTTACGGTATCAACTGAATGTATCAAGATTTTCAATAGCAGTCCCCTATAAAACCCTCTCAACTAAAAAACTAGGCAATTTTTGACAAAATCTAGAATTCTTCTGTAGAATTCGAAATTTTAAGATTTCATACTGCGTGAGTTTTAAGTGGCGTCGAGACTTGAGTTGATTCAAACTTATGTTTATATATAAAAGGCTTGCAATCTGACCTTGAATTACTTCAAGTATTGACAAATCAATTTTGGTCTCGATGGCACTAAAAATACCCGCGGTTCATTTTAAAAAAATTTCTAAATTCGAATTTTTCTAAAATTATTTTCTTTTTTGCAATACTTAAATTTTAAAACAAAATATTTTTTAATAGATTGACTGAACCATTATTCTTGAACTGATTTATCTTGTACTTGGGGTACACCCTAAAAAGGGAACTTTCTAAGCTAAGGAAGTCGGAGTGACACATACTCTTGATGGACCCGTCTAAACATTTACACTTCAAAATACTTTGAATTACATCATTAAGAAACTTGATTGATTTTCCCATTTTTATGACTCAAAGTTTTGTGTCAATTACGTTTTTGACTAACATTTGAGGTTGAACAAATTTCATAACTAAAGCAAAGATGGAATTTTAAAAATTAAATTTTTTCGAAAAGTTAATATTTTTTAAATCAAAATCTTTGAGAGACTTTGATATTTTCGAAAATATTTTTTTTTAAATTGAATAATTCTGAAAAGTATATACAGTATATATAGTATTTTGAAAAATGATATCTGAAATTACCAAATTATTAAAATAAAATTTAAAGTTGTTAAATTTAATATTTTCTAGGATGCAGAACAGTTTATAATAAAACTTTGACGACTAGTTCTTAATTCATGAAAAATAAAAACTACTGTAAAAGTTAGTTTTTTCTATAAAAAAATGTTTTTTGTTCAAAAATAGAATTTTCGACAAAAAAGTCTCAATAATCTTCCAATTTTTCTGTCAGTTATTTTGGAATCTGCATAAAATTGGATCGGATCGATTTTCCGATCCGATCAAATTGTGCCAACTCTTGCTCTGCACCTTATCTACATGTTATTACTATATGATATTTGACGAAGCAATCAGTGCATAGATCCGTTTTTCCTGGGTCAATCTATTTAAATCATATCGTATAAGGTTATAGGAAGTAATAGTGCTTAAATTATCGACTGTATTTAAAAGCTTTTTCAGAATTTTTTTGATTCAGTGATTTAATTCTTTCTCGGGCTTAATGACCCAACTTTTCTGACATTCACGTTTTTTTAGGCTTCTTTATCCGGATCCAATTTTGATAATGAGATCTGTTCAGAACTCATTAAAATAATAATTTTCACTTCTGACGCCATTATTAGCTCAGAATTTTCAATTATCTTTCTCTTGTATTTAGGCTGTAATTATTTTTTCGCGATAAATTATTCTCTTTAGACACATTTTTGTCGCTTTCATCTTTGGCGAATAGTGTTCACATACATTTATAATTTGTAGAAATTGAACAAGTTAGGTTGAAGTTTTTCACATAGTTACACATTATATATCAATAAAGATCCCATTGTTTGTGGAAAATTTACTCGAAATTGACTTTTGATGAATTACATTTTGAATTAATTTATTTTTGTGATTTTTTTCGATGAAATCATTTTTTTTTGTGAAAATTAAAAAAAAATTAATTATGTGATTATCAAGGAACGTCGAGACAAAAAAGCGATTTGTCGAGACTTGAGGTGATTTGAAACCATTATCTTTGTGTTAAAGACTTTAAATCAGGTCAAATCAACTCAAGTTTTGACAAATCACCTTTTGTCTCGACGCTCCTCAAAAATCACGTGGTAAGTATATCTTAAAAGTTTCGTCAAAAATAATTGATTTGGTGCTCTAGGATCTGTTTTTAGATATAAAATTTTTTCTCCTCAAATACCGTTAAAATTTATTTATTTGATTTACAAACATTTCGGTTCTCAAAACGGTTCACAGATACCGCGGTATACCGTATCAAGTAGGGTTTTTATTCAAAATAAAGTCTTCACGTTTTTCTAAAAATAGAATTTATTTTTCTTCCTCTGTTTAACTATAAACAAGCCTTAACTTTATTTAGTCAAGTTTTGAAACCTAATTAATTCATGATTTGATTAGGCAAATAAAGAAACTGCCTATTGAAAAGGTACTGTTTATGTTTGATATAAATATTGTCTAATTCGAATAGATTGATCAAGTTTGAACCCTCTGAGAGTTAAACCTTGATTAATTCCAACGTAAATCACAAAAGAGGTTTATATAATTTACAAAATTAACTCCGGATAACCACAAGATTAAAAGTATTGAAAATAGTTAGGAGAATCGAGCCAAGAATTTAGCTTTTTTTTACATTTTCAGTTTACTTACGGGAATTTGAAATCTTTCTCAATAATTTTTTCCTAGATTTTTTCGCGAATAAATAAGACTTCAAAATTTTGAATAATATAATTTGGGCAACCATAATTAACCATTGAAGTTAATCAAAAAAAATGGAAAATTTTTTCTGTGACCGAAATTAGGATAAGATTATCTGGATTTGGTTAATATTTAATGCGGTAATTTAATTTTGAAAAATGGTTCAAAATAATAACTTTCAAAAATTTTGAGAAAATTTTCGAAAATTGTGATTTTCGAATTTTTCTCCACAAAATTATCACCGATTTGAAAACCGGATAAACGTAAAACCAAATTTTATTTTTAATTATGAACTAATTTTTCAAAAAATTTTTATCAGGACCTTTAAAGCATTTTTCATCAAATCGCCTCAGACGGTTCCTATTTATAAAAATATTTTTTTAGCTCTAAGTTTTTAGAGAAAAGCTTAAAATAACTTTAACCAGATTGACCCCAAACAAGTTTATTTTCGCTTTTTGACCAAATTTAATTTTATGTTATCCTTGATTGACCATCGTTGCTTAAAAATTTAAATGGTCTTTTTTCGGGGCTCTAGCAAAGATTTTTTGTTAAGTACCTTGCTTACTATTTTTTGAGTATGCTAATCAACCTAATTATATCGATAATTGCCCTTGAGTATTTATATTGATTCTAAATCTTTCGGCGCTTGAAATTCCTGATAAAAAATTTAGAGAGCGAAAAACTTGGTCAACTTTAGTGAACTAAAAAATCATGCCAAATTTTCATTTTTTTATGGTGGACACATCAGGCTTTTTATGACATCGAAAATTTATGAGCTCCGTAACGAAACCGAAAAAGAAATAAACAGATTTTCTGAACGAAAAAAATTACGAAATTTACGATGTTTTATATTAGAAATATAATCGGTTTAATCACGATTCACATGGTACATTACACAAAGTACTTTTCATCATAAATTGACCATGGAACATTTCACATAAATTAATTATACCATAAATTGACCATAATCGAATTTCATTTGAACTTCTTGAGATTGAACCTGCTTTATATCAGAAATAGATTTATTCACCTGATAAACCACGTTTTTGTTCAAAACCTGACATTAAATTCATCAAGGTAATTTGCTACTTTTTAGATAAATTACAAAATAAAAGATTTGTAAATTTGAAAAAATCGGACCTTAGTTGTTGACTTTCTTAGATTTTAAAAGTGAATATTGCGCTTGCAACATTTTGGACGGTTTCGTCCAACTTTTAAATAAAAATGTTTAGAGAGAATTTTTTTTATTGATACGAGTTAATTAAGTCAATTTCATCTTTTTTTTTAAATATTTATTTTATAATGTAGAAATTCTCATTTTTCGAAAAATTGGAAAATTTCAATTTTAAAAAGCAATTAACATTTTTTATAAATTTATTTTGACTGATCTACGAAAAAATTACAAATTTAATTCAAATCTGAAAAACATTCCCAAAAAATGAACAAGCCGATATTTGGTCTTTATATTTGAAAATTGAAATTTCCGATTTTTCGAGGAATAACAAAAAAATTCTTACTTTATAATTATTCCGAGAAATGAAAATATTAAATTTGAAGTTGCATTCCTCACATATAATTTATTATATATTATCACACCTGGAATTTATTTCAATGAAATTAATTCTAAAGTTACGTTTCTGAATTTTCGGAGCCTCAAATTGGGTGAAAAAAATACATAGGGTGGAAACGATTAAATTTTGAGCTCCATAAAAAAGTTAAAAAATATATTAGTGAAATTTCAGTCTGAAATGACCATAACTTGCAAACGGATGTCGACAAATCGATAATATTTTTTATTTTTTTCTGAAATGTAATTCAGCTTCAGAGTAAAACCAAGCCAAATAACATTTTCATCGTTCTCACCCTATCGACAGGACCACAGCACTTAATTTTCCGGAATAAATTTAAAAATTTCAAATTCATGACTCCATTTTTTTAAGTTATGATGAAATTTTATGACACATTTTGGACTCGATTAAAAATTTTACTTCTACCTTTACCTATCATTAAACAAATCTCAGCCTTTTTATAGCTAATAAATTTTTTGTTATTATCAAAAAGAAAAACAATTCAGCAAAAAACATACTCAATTGCTTAATCTATCTGAATATCTCTTTATCACACTTTTGTACATATTCCGGCCCTACTAATAAAAACACACTTCGTTTGATAATCAGGGCCGGGATATTTACTAAAGTGTGATAAAGGGATATACAAAAAATATATATATTATGTGGTTCGAGATTTTCGTAGCTGATACCGGTTTCGTTTTTAAAATTAAATGAAAAATGTGAAAAGTGGCATAATTTCATGCTTTAGTCGAAAATTGAAGTTAACTCCAAATTTACGATAAACATATTTTTTGTTCCGGTATTTAGGAAATGTCTTCCGATTTAAAATTTGTCCCTCCAGTTTATTACTTGCGGTCCAGGATTAACTTTGCTATAATACACACGTTTTGTTTGACGAAAAAAATATTTGATACAATTATTGTATACATTTTGTAGACTAGTTAGATCTAGCATAAATATTTTGAGCCCGAGTTTAATTCGAATATCCTGCTTATTCATGATCTAATTTAGACCGTTTTGTGATATTTTTATAATTGTTATGTATGACGAAGTTTAAAACGTGCCGATTTTTTGAGTCAGGATTTCAAATTTCATAATTTAAAAATAATGGACAATTTTCGATCGAACATTAAATTTGAAATAAATTTTTCGAATTTTTTTTTCCTCAATAAACCTTGTAATAAATGATTGAATAAAATCACCTTTGAAATTGGAGCCTCGCAAAAAATTTCGCTCGTATGTTTTGTTATATAATTAACTTTATTTTAATGAATTTTGTTGTCAAAGTTAGTATATACTACAATATACAAAGATTCTGAATAATTTGGTTTAATTCGGTTTAGTTAAACTTCGAATCTACATCTTAAAATGCATACAAAAATAATTTGTCAGTTCTTAGAAAAAACACAAACTCGGTGTATTGAAACATATTTTTAGTAGTTTTTGTCAAATAAGTTTATTCAAATATTTTTTTTCTTATTTTTTTATTGAAATTATTTTAATCAATTTGTTTTAGATGAAACTTTCATTAGTCGCAACATCTCTTTTGAATATCGCTTCTGGCCAAGACGAAGGCATGATCTTCACAAATGGAGCTGAATCGCATCAGATCTCCTATTTGGATACAGAATTCTCTGAAACTGATGGTAAGTACTCATTTCATTTATAAAATCTATTGAGTTGACAGTTATTCAAATAAGTTGACAAAAAACCGAAAAATTGGCTTCATCAGCTAAATAGGTAACTTTGAGATAATTTAGGAAAATATTGGCAAATTTACACAGAAAAAGGTAATCTGGCGTAAAAACTGATCTTAATAAAATACCTGATCTAACTAATCAAGCTTAAATAGCTAATTTAGCTCAAATAGCTCATCCATCTAAAATAACTAATTTAGCTTGAATAAATCATAGAGCTGTTTATTATCTAGTTAATAGTATAGTGAAAATATGACTCCTTTAGCTAAAAAATCTAATCCAGCTCAAAAAATAATGTAGCCTACCATAGTTTTCTAGATCAAATAGCTGATCAAGATAAGCCACAGTAGATGAAAAGCTCAATCACTTCCTAGTTAGAGCACGGTGTTAAGCACCCCTTATTACTCAAAACTTCAGGTTTTTGAAAAGCTGTAGGTGTGATTAAACTCGTCACCCACTGTATCCCACTTAATTAATCATACTGAGTCAATCACACTTGAAAATAAAATCTTAAATTCTATGCGCAAATTATTTTAACAAAGCGTCATTTTCAAAATTTTGGGTTATCGAAAAAAATAAAAGATTTTCAATGGACTTAAAATTATTTTCGTTCAAAAGAAAAGCCAGCACCGAGCGTATAAATAACCCTTAAAAAACCTGGGAGTTATCTCGAGTTATCTTCAACAATGTGAGTTTTTTCGACTCCGTTCGTAATTTGGACACTTGAAGTTTATTATTACTTCTCTGTCAAATTATAGAGTGCTTTGATAATTTTATCTTTTCCCTTTCCCCCTTAGAAAAAATTAGTAGATTACTCAATAGAACACCACCACCTCCATAAGGTAGACAGAGATAACAAAATACTTTTTTAGTCAACGTCTTATGTACTCCATCTCAAATGTGCATCAAACTTTCCAAAGACTTCCTCGTCAACGAAAAAATTACTACTAACTATGATGGTCTTCATCTTAAAGACTGTGTAGGGGTAAGTCATATCACAAGTAGCAGCCTTTCTAACATTTCTGAAAATAAAATCACAAAAATCGCAAATTGAGTAAATAATGGCATATCATAATTTTTATAAATGAATTCAAACTTAAAAAAATTATAAAAAGTTATAAATAGACTTTTTTCTAACAAGCTTATAATTAGCTTGCAATTGAAATACCGAAACGTTGCTTAAAAAGTATGACATTGAAGTTATAAATAAAAGTTGAAATCATAAATCACAAGCCTGATAAGTATAAATTGAAAAAATTATCACGAAATACAGATTTTTCTAATAAAAAATTAAGAAACTATCAATTAACATGAAAATTGAAAAAAGTAGTATTGGTATCCCTTTAACACCTTTTTGATGATTTGAAAGATGTAGGTTGGGGGAGCCAATCCTAACACTCCTGAGACCCCTTCTAGCCACTCATGAGGCCGCTTTCTCTTCTTTTCAGCCTACATCTATCAAATCATCCAAAAGGTGTGAAAGGGATATGTTCTACTCAGTAACAAATTTCACATATTTCTGAGTGAAAGCGTAAAAACCAATGTTAGGTCTAGATATAAGGTCACTGTAACTAACTTTAAAGAAGCCTTTTTTGCCTGCATCACTGAGTTCTACTTAATATGCAAGGTGTGGAATCAATTCGGGTGAGATTGAGATAGTTTAATTTGGCCAAGTGCGAAAACTATAACTAGTATTTTTGCACCAACCATTATAGTCCCCGGTTTCCCGTGTCTACATCTGGTTGAGCAAACACATCCGCAATCAGATATATCCCCTATTCACACTTTTGTGAATATACCGGCCCTACTACTTAAAAACATACTACGTTTCCTAATCAGGGCCGGGATATTCACAAAAGTGTGAATAGAGGATATACACAAAGAACGGGTTCGGTTGTGTACGAAAATAAGAACTGAAATTAAATAAACTAAGATAAACATTAAATAAAATAAAACATAAGCATCTTCTCCGCATTGGTTGAGCGCCAGGCGTCGCTTCCGTCCTTAGACTTCTTTCATTTTTGTTTTTCTGAAAAGCAAAATACACGAAATTTATTGATACCATGTACAGGATGTCACGTTAAAAAATTAGCTCATAAATAACCCAAAAAAATTCGATGAAAAAGATGACTATTGGATTTTGTTCAGGACATCGTGGCAATTTCGTTTTTACACGATAAGCGTTGAATTAATTAGAAGAGGAGCTGTTTACAAAATATATTTTTAGTCCAAAATAATCTTCTAGAGATAATCGTCCCAATCAGATAAGACTGTACATTTTTCTCTCCTTAACATTTTATTTTACTCTAATCAAAATATAAATGAAATAAAGTGACCTTATGAAAACTAACTTTGAAATCCGATTTTTTTCGAATTTTGGATTTTCAATTTGCTTATATTTCGGCGATCATGATGGCATTGAATGTTTTAAAGCGAATCTCCAAAAACAAGTTATTTTTTTTTCACGGGAATCATTTTCTAAATTTTAATTCAAAACTAAATATAGATTTACAGCAGGGGACAAGTTCTTAGTGCACTCATTTCTGGCAAAAAACGTAGAAATACTTTAACTAGTTACCCACTGTACTCAAATTGACAATATTATTATGCTACGTGATTGTTCAGTGGCGTCGAGACTTGAAGTGATTCGAGAACATGCTTATATACAATAGGCTTTCAATCTGGCCTCAAATCACCTCAAGTCTTAATCAATCACGTTTTGTCTTGACGCTACTTGAAACACGTGACTGAATAATTTTGTAATATAAATTTCTATTGAACTATTTATTAAAATGATATGAAATCATCTATTTTAACTTAAATGTCATTTTTTATAACAAATTTTTTTCCAGGGCAACAAACTGATACTCCAACCAATATTAATTCTCGGGAAAAACTTTTCGCTGCATCTGAACTTGGTATGAACACTTGCGGTACTGAAATGCACATGAACTCTACTCACGTGTCATATCTGAACCGACTTTTCACTGTAAATGGTCCAACTGATTCCGTCGATGTCGGATCCGTTATCATGGATTCCAAAAACGAATATATTGTTCCATGGCACTGTACCTACCCTCTTGAATATTTGGTCGGACTCGAAAATGACTATTTCATCCCACAAATCTACGAAGTAGTCACTGTTACCCTCTTACTTCAACCAGGAGAAGGAACCGGTCAATTCCCGGTAGCTATGATGTTGTATACTGATAACACTTACGACACCGTTTACCAAGAGGCACCAATGCTCAATGTTACAGACAGGTAAAAACTAAAAATAAAATCTTTTTTTTAAACTGTCCGAAAATTTTGGATTTTTTTTATCAAAAATGATAAATGGTTCAAAAGTGGAATTTTTGCTCTGTAAAATAAAAATAAATTATTCTTATAAAAATTAGAAGAACAAAAATCCTATTTATACTTTTGAAATATGACCGAAAATTTTGAACGATTCACATAAAAATTGTAGATTTTTAGCAAATGAAATGTCTTCCTAATCAAATGTTCATTTCTGTCAGAAATTGCAAATGTCTATAAAAGCCTTGAATATGAGTGTATTGTTTAAACCCATAAGACATCTGCAAAATGTCAGTTTTTTGTGTCAATTATTTGTAGAAAATTCTTTCAAAATAGACATTTTACTTAGTAAACATTTCACACTAAAGACATTTGTTTGATTTAACATTTGACAAAGTTGACATTGAACTAAATAGAAAATTCACAACGAAGAGTATAGATTTTGCTGCGTGAAAATGACGCGACCGGGACATTTTACTGAGTAGACATTTAACACCGACATTTTACTGAAAACTCTATTTCAACGAGTTGACATTTTGCAAAAAAAGACATTTTACTGGAATTTTCACAAAGTTGTGAAGTGCAGTCCTTGAGAAATGTAAAACCCAACCTAGAACCAACTCGGCTGCAATTTCAAATCAACAGTCTGAAAATGAGTTTTTTTATGCTTTAATTTTTTCTGAAGATTTTTCGGGACGTTACGTTCTCAGCACGTTACGGACGTTTCGAATAATTTCCATCTTAATTGTGTTTCAACTTGATTTTGTACAATTGTTTCATATATTGTTTGACCCGTTGGCCGTTCACGTTTGTATTAAAAAAAAACTATTCTAGTCTTCTTAACCCGCGCGTGATTACAGTAAACAATTTCAATGGAAGTTTTTTTGCCAAAACATAAATATTTAAACTATTAACTGATATTAATTAAAGGTTCTTTAGAGTGAATTAATTTAACTCGATTAATCAAGAGAGATGGTTTTAGATCACCAAAATCAGATTAGAAACAATTTTGATTTAACAAAATGAAACACTATTAATTTTATGGCCACAAGGTCAGTAATTTCTTAACCCTCAGGCTTATTTTGCCAAAAATTCCCTATTTTTCATTGTTTTCAAGCAAAACAGATTGATTAAAGCATAAAAAACGTCTCGATTCCATT
Source organism: Oikopleura vanhoeffeni (assembly GCA_004367855.1). Classification (NCBI taxonomy): domain Eukaryota; kingdom Metazoa; phylum Chordata; class Appendicularia; order Copelata; family Oikopleuridae; genus Oikopleura; species Oikopleura vanhoeffeni. The sequence continues at coordinate 72,760 of SCLH01001629.1, read as the reverse complement.
CTTATAAAATACGCGAATAAATGTCTAAAAATGATTTAAAAAATTTTGTCTTATTTTGAATCAATAAAAATTACAATATTTTATTTCGAAAAATTAGGCAGTTTTAAAAATATTTTTTAGACTTTACGTTCAATCTCATCTCCTCAAGGGACCAGAAGCCGCCGTCCTCCAAACTAAAGAATGCTGGGCAACTGCCTCTGCTAACACCGACGATGCCATCAGATACCAACTCATCGAAGATTTGTAAGTAACAAAAAAACGAATACCTTATATGAATCTCGTCATGAATTCGATTAGAAATCTCGTTGCAAATATTGTGTAATTTGGTGGGGATGATGCAGTCGGCTGATAAGCTGGAACTTTAATGATTCAATAACAGAAGTCTTACCCTAACCAATCATCTGCAAACATTAAGCATTATTTGCCGACCGCACACGGGGTGAAGATACATATGTTTGGAATATCTCTCTTTCAAAATAGCAATTCAATTTGCAGAAATACAAAAAAAAAATTCTGCTAATAAAAATTCGTCGGCTTAAAAAATCTCACTGATGAAAAAATTCAATTTTACTGATGTTTTTTATCATTATTTCTAAGCAATGAACTTCCATGAATTATCATATGAAGAAAATTTTTTACCTTGATAATTTCAGGTGACGTCGAGACTTGAATTGATTCGAAACCATGCAATTTTGCAAGAGTACTAAGATCAAGGCTCAAATCAGCTCAAGTGTCGACCAACCACTGTTTGTGAGTGTTCTTTGATGACTTCCGGTCATTTGAAAATCTCGTATTTCGGAAAAATTTTAAATAACTTCCATTTTTTCGTATTTTCGGCACAAAATCATGAAAATAAGAATGCTCGAATTAATTAACTCAGTTTTGTAATATTAAATAAATGTTTTCAGCTGTGTCGAAGAAAATGCTGATACCCGAGCCAGTGTCGATATGATTACCAACGGTGTAGGCTTTACCTCTAAATGGGAAGCAAACGTTTTCAAATTTGTTAACCAACCACATGTTCATCTTCATTGCCGAATCCGAATCTGTTTCCCAACCGAAGAAAATAGCTGTGCCGAATTCAACTGCGACTACAACAGAAAAAGACGTTCTGCCGGTTCTGAAGAGGTACACAAAACATCGACAAATCAAATTTTACATTCGAAAAATTTGGAAAGAATAATTTTCAAAAACTATTTCAAAATATAAATTTTCGAAAAAAAAAAGGAAATATATTCATATTTTTTAAACCCTAACTCATCAAATAATGACATTTGTTGACATTTTCAGAATGTTTGTTAAATGTGACTAAACCGGATAAAGCCGTTTTCAGAGGCTATTAATATATATTTTTCAAAAATCGAATAATATATTGCCATTTCAAACCGATCACCTTTGGTCTCGACACCATGTTTCACTCAGGCGCTAATGTTGAAGCAATAGTCTTTGAACTTGGAATCTTTTGATCCTTATTCAAACAATAAAATCGCTAAAATATAATTAAAATACGATTTTTTGTGTAAAAAAATAAACCCTATTTCAATGCTATCGTAGCAAATTATGGTTCATATTAAAGTCTATAATTCTAGTACACAACGAGAACCCTACAGACAAACACAAGCATTTTTAAAAACTAGGCACCAGAATTACGTCTTTCAAATTAGACTTTAGAGATACTTGAAATTTATATAAAACCGAATTTGTCATGTTCTTTATCCTATACTTTGTCGCTTTCCAAAAAAAAAATTATAATTTCCAAAAGAATTTTTTTTGTACAAATTTTAACACTTTTCAGGATGTAATCGTATCTATTGGTCCACTTGCCCTTGGAGATGACGTCCTTACACTTTTTGCCGAAGAACAAGCCAGAGAAATGGAAAAGGAAGTCATCGAAGAAGTTTTTGCCGAATCATCAAATGTTTCACTACCCGGGTATTTCATCTATGCATTAATCGGATGTGTCTGCACAGTCGTTATCCTTCTTGCAGCCATTATTGTCCTATCCTACAAACGAAAACAGAGCCAAAAGGTACATATTTCAATCTTTGTTAAAGACTAAAGATTTCGAAAATTGTTCAAATCTGGAAATTATCAAAATGTTGAAAATCTAGAAATTTTCGAAAAATCTTCAAAATTATATCAAGATGGTGAAAATATAAAAAAAACTTGAAAATTTACATAAGATAGTAGAAATGTAAAAAATCTAGAAATTTTCCAAAAATTGTTCAAAATATTTTCAAAATGATGAAATTATAAAAGAACGTTGAAAATGTAGAAATCTACTCAAAATGATAAAAATATAGATAAACTTTTCAAAATCTTAAAATTTTTCGAAAAAGTGGCAAAACTTTTAGAAAAATTCTAAAATTCACCCAAAATAAGGGAAAATAAAAATAAATGATTTAAATCCAGAAATCTTCAAAATAAATCAATTTTGATTAAAATTTATAAATATCTTCATAATGAAACGTTGATTAAAAAATAGATAAAAATTATAAACTATTTTTATTTTTTTGGCCAATAAAAAAACCTGAGAAGATTTCGGTGAATTTATGAATCCGTAAATCTTAATTACTAATCTTTCTATTTCAGACCCGCCAACTCGAAGTCGAAAGTGCCGCCTACGCAACATAATTTCCGCTCTATAATTTATTTTTGACCACGATAGCCAAACACCGAAATTATATGAGTTTTTTTCACTTGACCATATAATTAGGAATTCTATCATCCAATTTTTTTGTCTTCAGTTGCCCACTAGGAATACTTCTTGCTGAAGATAACGCTTATAAAATGTATCCAAAATTTTAAATATCAAATTCATATTGTTCATATTAAAATTAGGAATAGTTTTGCTTGTAAATAGCTCTTTGCCAAAATCCAGAGTATTCGAAAATTTCAAACAACTCGAGCCAATCCTGCTTTAGATCAGATCAAATCAGAAGAATGTTGAAAAATATAAAAATAAATAATTGATATAATTGAATTAATTTTGATTATGTTGAAAGATTATCCGAAAAATAATTCTTTTTGAAAAAAAGTTTGATGATTATACCGAAAAAACTCGCGGCCCGAACGGGTGTTCTTGTACATACAAATATTTAAACACCGCTTTGCTGCAAAAAACATTATGGTAATAAATAATTCCTTTAATGATCACCAAAAAATGTATTTTCTTTTTACTTTTGAAATTCAAGCATTTATTTCCGACGCTGCCTTTAATCTATAGTCTAGTTTACCTAGTTTATGTTCTGAAGATTATTATTCGAATACAATTTTTATTCTCAAGTTCAATACCGCCTACCAGAGATCGTTTGTAAAAATAAAAGCACTTTTGAACAGTTATATCAGGATATCTACTGTACACGATAAAAAAGTAAGTTCACTTGGTCATAACTCAGATCCACAATACTGAAACAAATACATACGTTCTTGCGTTACGTTCTTGCCATTTCTAATATTTCATTGAATCGACCTTGATAACCCTATTTTTGGCCCTCAAATGCGACCTGTACTCCTTTAAGCAGAGAGTAGTGTCTGTTAATCTTCACTAAGTTTGAAAAAAATTGATTTTCGTATGAACGCAATACCACCACCAGTCGTTCCTCCTGATCGTCTGAAAATTTATTATGCTTTCGAAGAAGACTTTAAGTGCGAAAACTATAAACTATAGTTAGGCAACGCACAGTGCAAAAAATTATATTTTCAATGACGCCATTCCCCAATAAATGCGTAAAAAAATCTAGGATCAAATATATTGTATAAGTTGTACCCTTTATCATTTTTAAAACTAGGCACCATAAAAACGTGTTAGAAACAAAACTATAAAAATAGTTATAAATTTACTTGTTTTTTTCATGTTCTCAACCGAATTCAACGCTTTACGAATCTTATAAATTACTATATCGTCGACTAAATGTGTTTCCCACAGCACGCTTTTGCCCCCGCGCCTGTGATTGGTTGGCCTTAGTTAAGTTATAGGTGTGGAGGCGCGCAAAAGTGCACAGTGGTACAAGACAAGTATTGGGAACGTTAGTAATATATGTTAAGTCTTTTAAGGGTATCCCGGTNCGTTTTTGTCAAATTTCGACCCAAAACAAAAAATATGAATTTTTCAAGGTCACGTGAAAAAATTTCCGAAAAAAAATGTGCTTCGATTTTTTTGAAAGTAGGCTCAAAAGAAAGCTGAGGAAACACTGAAGAGAAAGTTGGCTTACGTCAACCCGATTTTTTGAAGTTTTAGTGGTCAAATTGACACAAACGTTATTTTTGAACATAATTTTGAGAAAAATACTTAGAAAAAAATCGAAAAAACGCAAAATTTTCGAAAAATTTTTTGTTGTCATTTGGGTTGTTTTATGCGTTCAAAACATAAACAATTGATTTGGTGCATTTTTATGACATAATAACTGCAGAAAATGTAGGAGCAGGGATACCCTTAATTCATTATTATAAAATAAGATTTATAATTTTCGATTTATTTTCTATGTCAAAGAATAAAGTTTTTAGCAAGTTTCAAATTCAAGCTAACACAAATGAATTTCTAGAAAAACTTGGAAAATTTTTTTCAGGAAACAATAGCATTTTTGTCCTCAATTCAAGCAAAGTTACTAAAGAAATACAAGTTAAGTTAAATAATACAATGACATTGTTTGCTTGCTGAGACTAGCTAATAACCAGAACAATCGGGTAGATATTTTATAAGGTTTTTCGTTGCCCTCAGATACGTCGTTTTTTGATCCAAAAGTCCCTCGAAAAAATGATCTCAGTTTCCTCATAGTTTGTGGTCTTAAAGAAAATCAGATGAAAACATATTTTTTGGTCAGAGGGTCTCAGACCTCTCAGTGACGCAGTTCCAATTGATAGTATTCAAATTAAAAGTTAATATGCATATTTTTCCATCGAAAATATTTTTTAGATTCCGCGTAATGTTCAGCGCCAAAAACTACCCAAATAGGTCCCAAATTTTCGTTACTATAAGACGTTTTTCTCGAGAAGCTGAATTTTTGATCCGGAGGTCAGGCGTAACTATACACGAAATTTTTCTCATGAAGAAGCTCTTAAAAACATATTCCTGTAATTGCAAGATATTTCACCGGTATAAGATATTTCGGCACCAAATCGCCTTTTACCGGTGAAAATCTTCAGACTGACGAAAAAATTTAATTTTGGGTTAAATTTCTCAGGAATCGTTCCTAACTTAACAGTTCTGTGCTTTATGGATTTTCTAACTTCTGGTTAAAACGTCATCAACTGTAGCTCATTGATTACTGCAAATTATTGACATAAGAACAGTTTAAATATATTTCTTAGTATTTACTTTGAATTAAATGACTAGTTTTTATTTTAACAAAAATCGGATGTCTTTTTTATTTTATTTATTTACATTAACAATAGAAGGAACAACGGTTCATAATGAGATTGTGGAGCCGATACCGTTAAACATAGCAGAGAAAATGGACGCAATGAGACAGTGCACAAGACAGTATGCAATGATGGCCACGTTTTTTAAAATTTTAAGAAAAACAGGATTTTTGCATTTTTCATCAAAAAATGTTTGAACACAAAAAATTGATAACAAAATTTTCAAACAGAACCAGTTTTAAAAAAAAATATTTACATAAACTTGTTATAAAATTATTTAGTAATAGTACAACGTTAAACGATTCGTTAAAATACTTTTTGTTAAAAATGATTTGTTAAAATATAATTTATTGAAAATGTTTTGTGAAACAAATATTTTAATTACAAACATGTTCCAATTTTTTTAATAATTTCTTTAAATTTTCAACAGATGATGTTTTTTCGCAAGATTTGATTATTCCACAAAAATGCTTTAAAAAATCTGCTTTGGATCTCTATGTTGATGCCGATGGTATGAATTTAAAATAAAATAATATTAACTTTATATATCCAAGTTTAATAAAGCTTTTTTAACTTTTTAAATGACTTGTCTGATCATTTTTGACTGTCGTTTTCCGGACTCTCATTTTCGATTTGACATTCTTTAAAAAATAAAAGCAGAGTCAAAACCGTTTAATCAATCTTTACCGCTGAAATAACATGATTTGGAGAAGAAATTTCTTCGACATTGTACAACCTGAGTTTTCTCGTTTACTGAATTTTTCTTCTGCAAAAATAAACCAATCAGATGCAGGTATTTTGGATATTGACTAATCATCATCGAGTATTTTTGCGCAATAAAAAAAGCAGTAAACGAGAAAACTCCGGCTGTAAATTATTGTAATCGAGCTTGAACGGCATATGTTATTGACGGCAATTTTTCGATTTTCTTATCAATATCAAACCACTTTTATAATAAATAAAAAGTTATACAGACTTCTATACAAAATTTTGAGAATTAAAAGTAGATTTTTTTGTTTTAATGAAATAATGTTGTACTACCCTCATAATGTACATGACTGGAACTAGATCTGAAGTTCGGAAATTTCGGCCAATGGGGTTGGACTTCCCCATTGTGATATACGGGTTCTGCCCATGCAATCTGTTCAAATCTCGACGGGTACAACATCAGTATTGTATATAAGGTTGCTTTGATTTAATTTTCTTGATTAAAATTAACCAAAAAGCATTTTTATAATTTTCTAGAATATGCTTAAACTCACCTTGATACCAACGGTTTAACCAGTTTTTTAACCGGTTACATAAAATGAAACTTGATAGCAGTCGCCCTTTTTTGTAAGATTGAATTTTTGAGGAAAAAATTGATCTCATCAAAAAGAAAAAAATAAGTATTTGAAGAAATATTGTTAATCTAAGGGCTGAAACAGACTATTAGATTTATAAACCCTGTTCAGTTGTGACAATCAATTGGTTTTTATATTATGAACGAGTAGAACTCGAAAGATAAGTAAGAAACGGCAAAAATCAACCAACTCAGATTTTATTTATTTTAGGAGCACTTTCAGTTTCTGTGCTGAAATTGACCCAGAAATCATTTTTGAAAAAAATTGTATCCCGTTAACCAAAAATCGCCGGTTTTCGAAAATCTTTTGCCTATCTTTTGGCATCAAATTATTCTTAAATTTATTTTAAAAATGAGACGCAATTTCAAAACGGTTTGCGTTTTTAAACAAATTTAAGGTCAAATTTTCAAAACAAATTTTTGTTTAGATAAATTTGATTTTCAACTTCTCAGGGAAATTGAAAAACTCACCAAACTTAGGCAAAAAAATTTTGTTGGGCCTACCTTATTCTACATTACATGTATGTTTTTAGCGCGTGAAATGGCTGGTATGCATCGATCTCGTCGCAGTCATGGAGTTTTTAATATAGTTGGCGATACTTGCAGTCGCCCGTGTACAAAGCAAAACTTATTCGCAGAAGTTGGGGTAAGTTATTGTCTTCTCGGATTCAAATCATTTATCAAAAATTGATAAAAGAGGTGCTAATCAAAAATTCAAATTTGCAGTTTCAATAAGTTTGTATAGTAATTCACTTTTTTGAGTAGGCAGTGAATTTTTGGTGAGTTCCTGCGCAAAAACCAAATGCAGAAAGTCAAAAAAGTTTTGACTTCCTGCACGAATGCTTGAAAAGTCATCTGAGACCAGGCTGTAAAATGAATGAGTTTTTCGCACTTTGTATCTTTTAAGGAAGTTGTCAACGCAAATTTTATCTATATTTTACTATGAATTGGACAAAACAGGATATATCTCTTAAAGAGATTCTCTTTATTGCATTTTGTTAAAAATTTGGTCCATTATGTTACTTCACCACTATGTTAATAAAATATAGGACCAAATTTTTAACAAAGGGCAATAAAGAAATACAAGCCTTCGTTTTGGAAGCATGTCTTAGACTTTAGTTTTGAAAAGTTCATTTTTTCAAAATGATGAAAAAAAATCAGTTATAAATCAATCTCTGAAACTTTTAGGGAATTTTTTACTCCTGATTTCATTTATACCGAATTATTTCAGCAATTAGAACAATTTTTCGATGGATGGCGACCAGTGATGTCAAAAAATTCGGACTTGATCAATATTGGAGAGTGTACTGGAAACTGCAATGCTGTCAATTCTGATTACCGGTTACAAACATTATTGGAACAAATTTTTTGTCAAGATTTTTATGTTACAAATAATTCAAATTTTGTTTTTCTCGCAATTTTTATAATTTCCCGAGTAAACTAAAAATATATTGAATTTTCCGGCAAGACTGATAATTGTTTCATAATAGAAAATTTTGACAAAAAATATTTTTACGCAGAAAAATTAAGGTTTGATATTAAATTAACTTGTTCAGGTTTATTTTTCATCAAATGTACGGAAACGGATACAAAATCAAAGGATGCACAATCTTGGAAACGGAACCTCTCAGAGTTTTCAAAGGAGATTACATGGCGCAATTTCCTGGTGTCGTCATCAAATCTTGTATTTGCAACGAAATTCAATTTTGCGAATAGTGAATTTTGATAATTAATTAATAATTGTGGGCAAAATGTAAAGATTTCTTTCTCAAGTTATCCATATTTCTGATGATTTGCAAGTTTAACAGTTTCAGGCTCAATTGACCACTTTGCTTCTTAAATTAATTTACTGCTGAATAAATATATTGACATGTATGGTTGTTTAGGAAGTTTTATTAAATATAGGCGAGACTATGTGGGGGGAGGCTCTCAAAATGACAGCCGTGCAACGAGCTTTACCGGTAGTTATAAATAAAAAAATTCGGGTCTTAAAAAGTTTTTTAAAATGATACCAATGATACATAATATATGAACTGTGTTTTGGCTAATTTTTACATATTTTGACATTTAAAATACATTATTTAAAAAATTTTGAGACCTTTTTGATAGCAAAATTTGTACCATTAAACTCAGTGAATTGGGAAAAACTTAATGAAGGCTCATCTCGATAATCGTGAAGAGTCGAATTTTGACCAATGAGAGAGCGGCATCTTTTCGAATTTTTTAAAATTTTGAAAGAAAACTTACAGCGTGAGTCTTTTCGAATTCTTCTCTTTTTTACTCAGGCGGCTAGACAGCCAAAATTGCCTATACTTTGCTTAAGATTTTGGCTGTCTAGCCGTCTGGGTAAAAAGGCGGAGAATTCGAAAAGACTCACGCTGTAATTTGCGCAGATAACCTAAGTGTGGTACAAAAACGTTAATTTCGTTTTTTATTTAATTAACATGATTTTTATATGAATTAAAATGAAAAAATTGCCGTTCACACTTATATTATCTTGAAGCTGAGATATTTGGCCAAGCGAGCTACCTAAATTAACATCAGTGGGAACAGGGATTATACAAATAAATTATTTTCTAAAGTTTATGAATATCTATAACCATCCAGTTACAATATAACTTTGAACAGCCATTTTAGGATCGATGCAAATATTTCGTTTGTCAGTATTTGAATGCTCAATATCTGGACTTTAATGAATAGTTTAAAACTTATTTATTCATAATTTAAATTCTACAAATTAATGCAATTATGAACAATTTCGATTTTCGATGCAAGTGAGAACAAAATTATTTATTCGAAATTAGCTTTTATAATTCGGGTCACGAATAATATCTGTCAATCATCATTCGTGACCCAAAGTTTTGAGGTTACTTAAAAGTGAGCAAGGGTGACCGCAGTCGAGCAAAATTTCAAGATAGAGAATGTTCAAAACTATCGTTTATGTAAAATTTCACGCTGATGACGACTATAAACTTTTTTTTGTAAAACTTTCATTCAAACTAACCATAATTAAAGATTTCGTTCTATTTAAACACATTTTTTTTTTCTCATTTTTTTAAATATATGTACATAAATATATGTTCGTTATTGACTAAAGACTTTTATTTGCCTTCGAAAATTGGAAAAAATGGCAAAATCACGATTGAATTGATGTTTTAAGCTCCCAGCTTCTTTAAACTATGTCGATTGTGGGTTATATTTTTTTTCAACTAAAGTTTTTGCAATTCTGCATCAACCTTCCGAGGCATATCCCTTTATCACCTTTTGGTTAGAATGCGTAGCCACAACGTTAAAATCACACGTTAAAAGGAGTAGTGGCTACGCATTCTAACCAAAAAGTGATAAAGGGATATAGCCTTGTGAAAGGCTAAAGCCACTTTAAATCACCCAAAAATGATAAAAAAAAATGATCGCAGAAATTTCTCCTTGTGATTCAATTTGAAATCGAACAATGTGAAGCTAAAAATATTTCCTAGAAATTTTTCGGATACTAGGTTCGAATTTTATGACGAGTTGATTGAAAAGCGATTTTTCGCTTAAGTTTTACTTCCGAAAAAATACTTTTTGATCCAAATTTTGAATTAAAATTTCAAATAAGCCAGCTTTTAGAAAAGTGTTTTAAGTACAATTTGCAACAAACATAGTCTAAAAATTATCTGGAGCAAAAAAAATTTTTTGGAGTGAAATTTAAAAATATCTTATTTTGATATTTAAAAAAGTTTATTACGTGACTAGTTTGGGTTTATTTCACCATTTTCAAAAGTAAGTTTTTTACAGATAAAAATAAGTTGGCTTGAAACTCAGCAAATTTAGAAGGCGTGCAAAAGTCTAAAATACAGTCTTTATTTTCCTCACCCATCTTGGAAAAAAGCGCAAGGAAATTTTCATATTTTTGAATTTTCAAACTAGAACATTTTGTTTTAATAAAATATTTCTCAGTATGGCTACGTTCAAAATAATTCCTAAGGTTTCGGGTGATAATTTTATAGTGAGATTGTAAGATACTGGTATGAATTGTTTCGTTTCACTTTAGCTAAGCTTTTTTGCAATTTTTTTTATGAAGAAAAACTTCACTTTTCCTGCCGGATTCACCATGTTCGTGGATCCGATGGTCCAAAGGTCTGAGACTCATACCTATGTAATCTTCTTTGCAATCGCACACAAAATGATATATACATTCTGGAGTATCATAAATAGAGAGGTTTTCTGCTCTCGCCGACCGTGAAAATAATTGACTGATTTGTACGGTTCTCAGGGCGATATAAACTTTAAATTCGGGCTAGAATTAATTGTGTTCAAATCATCCTTTTTAATTAACTCATAAAGTTTTCATTCTTGAATTCTTAATATTTTTATCAGTATCAAATTTTTCTTTGAAATTAGAAAATTATTTAATCAATATTACTAATATCGCTCGATAATATCGCTCGATAATATCGCTCGATAATATCGCTTACTAAAGTACCCAATTCCTGGTGATAAAACTTTTGACTCAACTGATAAATTCAAAAAAATTGATTGTTAAGCTGAAATTTCATTAAAAAATACCACATTATTGTTCAAAATATTGAAATGGCATAACTTTTTTTCTATTTTTGATTTCTTGAAATTCATCGCTTTTAATTTTTTTGATAAAGTATCCTTAAATTTTCGGTCGAATGAAACTTGCCGTATTAATTTGTAGTAACCGGTTGTATATTATAAAAAGCACCGTATTTATATTTCAAATTTGAGATTTTCAATTCTGCGTGAAGACCAAACGACCTGGCAAGGGCTCCACTAATGAAACTGAATAATGTGATACAGTATCTCTATTGAGTTACGTAAGAGGTTGGATTAAAGTATAGGTTTGAACACATAAAAGATCAGATAAAAAAGCATATAAAATGTATTTTGAATGATAACCACAACATCCTTACTGTGTGTAATCGTATTTTAAATTTGTTGTTTTCCTCCAGAAAAAGACAAAGGAAATAACATCGTATTCAGGGATAATTTAGATTATTACATAATATTTCAATTATAACATTGACAGAATTATAATTTTCACTTATTTTTCTACAAATTAAGTCTTTGGCATCAAAGTGTCGCCTGTATTGGAAGAACTTCTTGAGATTCATTTTTTCAAGGACAATTGCAATTAAAACTTATGCCAACATTACAAATTGTCTAGCATAATTTCTTGCGATAATGGCAAAATCACTGAATTGGAAAACGGGTTAAAAGAGGTGAGATAGTAAATCGGATATACTTTCAATCCGATAGATATTTTCAGATGTATATTTCTGTAATATAAATTTTTCTAAATGTGTTTACATTTTCTTTCAAAAAAATTGGCCAGAATCGATCATAAAACCAATTTTACGGAAATGTTTGTGAAAAACATTAATTTTTGAAATACTTCTTATGTACAAATTTATGTATGTTGAAAAAATACAATGCAGTCGAAGTGAAATGGCTTTTAGAAAATATGTTTGTTTTTGAGAATAGGTCATATCACCAACCTATTGACGTGTTTCACTGTTCTTTAGCCTATTGATGAAGTAACAAATCATGGCCTTTAAACTTTATTTATTTTCAGTTAATTTTCTGTCATTTGTTGCGCCATATTAGACCAGTATAAATAAAATTTTCTCTTTTTTGCCCATTTTTATACTTATTTAATTGAATTTTTCAAAAAGATTTTATTTCATAATAACGTCTTTATTTCATAATTCACGTCTTTTGAGCGCTCATCAGAAAAGGTTTACCTACTCATTTACCCAAATTGGTCTGAATGAAAAATATGTTGTGAAAAACGCAACGTCATGATTATGCGTCATAAGGGTGGTTGGGTAATTTCACCGACTGTACTGGATATGCATAACTAATGCCGCATAAATAGGGTCAGTACCGGGAGACTTATTCACAAACCTAAACCCCTCAGTACGGATTCTTTGAGTTTTTGTAACACGATCGGTATAATAGCAACAAAAAATCAATATCAAATCAAAATCCGTACTGAGAGGTTAAGTTTTGCAGATAAGTCTCCCGGTAGTAACCCTGCTTATGCGGCATAAGTTATGCCTATCACTGCGCTCCAGTGCAGTCCGTAAAATTCCTCAGCCACCCTTATGACGCATAATCATGACTTTGCGTTTTTCACAACATATTTTTCATCCAGACCAATTTGGATACAAGAGTAGGTAAACCTTATCTTGCAAGATCTTGTATCTATTTGGGTACAAAAGATACCGACTCAGATAATTTCACAATTAATGATTTCAATAATAAATCGTTATGTATAAATGATCAATTCCTGGAAAATTTATAATTTTTACTAACGCTGTTGTTGAAGTTTGTTGACAAAAAAGTCACCTGTCTGACATCAGGACTTATTTAAATATTATACGATCGGTTTTGTCTCCGTCGAGGCAGGCCGATTTTTTCAAAAATCGCTTATGTTATAAAAGCGTTAAAAAACTTATTTTTTTGACGGAGTGAGATATATATGGCTGANTAGAGAACATGTGAAGTTTCAAATTTTTACAATGGAAGATATTGGAGTGATGGAAGATAAACTTTTAAATTTTACTCAAAAAATAAGTTTTTGCGACGAATTAAATCCTGATTTTTGTTTTCGCTCGGTCCAAATTGCCTGTTATTATTCGATTCGGACAATCCTAATCTATAAAAAAAGAGAACAAATGTTGGACTTTTTCAAAAATTTGTTCTATGGCATGGACTTTCATGGTGCTCGATAGCGACCTAGGTGTACTCAATAGTACTGGAATACGAGAGAAATACAAAAATATCCGATAATTTAAAACTTTTATTGATAAACACCTTTACTTCACATCTATCTATCAATCTTATGTGTTTTTTGAAACTCAAAAATATGTTTCTCTCCTAAAGAGACCCCTAAATACCCATTTTTGATCTGATTCAGGAATCTTTTTCGGGCTAGTTTTTTTTGGTTGATTGTTGGATATTGAGTTTGTTTTGTGATTGCCANGATCTTGCTCAATTCTACCGAAAATATCCTTTAACCCTTGTGAGACAGAGCCACAATTGTGGCTCATAGCATACCTAAAATCATTTCAAAAAACGGCAAAAAAACGGGCTCGTAGAATCTTTTCTTCAAATAAATTATAAAGAATTTTGATTCGGTTTCCGAAAAATAAGTGAAATTTTTTCAAATGTTTTTCCCAGAATTACCGGGTGTTTATTTATAAGCAAAAAAAAAAAAAAAAAAAAAAAAAAAAAAAAAAAAAAAAAAAAAAAAAAAAGAACAAAAAAAAAAAAAAAAAAAAAAAAAAAAACAAAAAACGGATTTTTCGCCTATGTTTTACTTCCATGAAAAATTATTCGGAAACTAGACATAAAATACAAGTGTGAGATTAGCCAGTTTTAGGAAACGTTTGGGATACATAAAGTTGAAATAAAAATTATGTATCTAGGGCGATATTTTTTTTTGGACCAAGGAAATTTCTAAATTTTCAAACTTCAAGTATCCCATGAAAAAATTAAATTATTATAAAAGTGAATTTAAGCAATCTAAAAGCTGTCAACAGTTGTACTTAGTACCATAATTAACTTGAAAATAATAAAAAAAGTTTAATAATCTGCCTTTATAGGAAAAATTAAACATTTAATCGAAAATCAGGATTTTCCATCAAAATTTTCGACTCAGTTATAAAATACTTTGATGTTGAAATATTAATTACAAAGCGACAAAACGATGACTAGCGCCAGATACTTGTGCATCGTTCGACAAAAAGTCACTTGTAAGACAACTGGACGTCTATCACTGATATGTTTACCTTGCTTTTCTCACTATATTTCTAGAACTAAAAATTTAATTCTAGAATATAAAATTTGGTATGCGAAAATATTACCTCTTCAACTTGCTTATGCCAAAAAAAATTCAAATTCCAACTGCCTTAAGCTTTCGGTGCAACAACATTTAAATAGAGCCACAATTGTGCTCTGTGCCTTGCGGAACTTTTTTTTTATATGCTCACAAGGGTTACAGAAAACCGAAGTGAATAGTCGAAAAGCAAAAGTCGTCGGATTAAGTCGAAAGTACAATCAAATCAAGAAGCTTGGCTGATGGCGAGAAGAAAATCTGCTTACAGCTTTTTGATATTTTGATTTTCGGGTCCAAAATTGGTTTTCAATGTTTTCCAAAACAAATACACAGAACTTTTTCAAAAATGAAAATTTTGAACTTTTTTAGATTTATGATAAGTGTATGATTTATAAGTGTTCCCTAGCAATTTTGCATTTACCACCCCAAAGTACCCTAAAAAAAAGGGGATTAGACCCAAAACGCACCCTTTCAATATACGGACAAAATGTGCAGATGTGTTGCCGCAGAAAGTTAACCTCGGTGCGAGTCGGCTAATACTCAGCGGGATTCTACTTACAATTTATAGGTCATTAGAAATACATCATGCACAAATTAAATATACTAATAAATTAATAATATTAAGTATTTAAAAAAATATGAAAGTTCCAAAAATTCAAATTTAGCCAAATAATTGAAGCAAATATTTTTTAAACGTTTTATTTACAAAATTTAAAAGCAAGAACATAAAGATAAACAAATAATAAGACAGTTAAAATTCGGATTCCGAATCGGAATCTAATTCTGAATCAGAATCACAGAAAGTTTAATAAATAGTATCATCGAGTTCTTTTTCAGTTGTTGTAGTTGAAATAAAATATTTCTCAGAATTTTCTAAATTTTGTGATAAATCGACAAATTTTCCGATTGTACCAATTTTATAAGAAAATTTGATGACCGAATTAAACTGTTGTTCGGGATTTAAAGAAGAAAAGTCTTCAAGAATGGTCTCCAATTGTTGTTCACTAATAAGAGTTGATTTTTTTTTACGGTTAAGATTATCATTACTCACGCGATCTTCGTGAAGTAATAAGTAATTAGTTATGAAGTCGCGTAAAACTCTGCATGATTTCGAAAAAGAAAGAAATCCACTTCCAGATGCTCGTTTCAATTGACGATTTATGCTTTCTAAAGTATTAGTGGAAGTGGAAAAATTTCGGTAATTAGATCAAAGTATGGATAAAAACCCGGCGAAAATGGCGCAGTATCACTAAAATAAAACTTATTCAAATATTTCAAAAATTTTCGAGCTAAGTTTTTTGGAAAAGTTTTAGATTAATTTTTCAAATAAAGCTTCAAAACGTTCAAAATTTCGGTTTGACCAAGGGGCAAAAAAATACTGCCGGATAAAATTCGGTAATATTGCGGTTTCTTTTGGCATAAATTAAATCATTTCGCTTTGGCAAAACGGTGATTAACGCACCACAATTAGCCCGCTTATTACGTGCATAAATGCACATTAAAGTTATTGAGTTTTTACGAACACTTCTAGCACGATATTGATAATAATTTTATTCTTCTTTTGAATGAAAAATTAAAGAATTATCTTTACCGCCTTTAGTTACATAAATTAATAGTTGATTTTCTCTTGTTCCACCATTTAGTTTTAGTCTATCCAAATATGGAACTTTTTTAATTGTAATCATTTTGATACTATTTTCTATAATCTTGATTATTTATAGTGAAGTTATCTTTAGCGCTATATCTTTAGCGCTATAAACAGCTGATTTTTTTGTCATATAATTAGTCATTTTTAATGACCTAATAAGTTTGTGTGAACTCCCGCTAAGTACGAGCTGCATCGCGCCGATGTTAACTTTTGGCGGCAAGCGCGGCACCATCTGCCACATTTTGTACCCTATACTGAAAGAGGCGTGGCGTTTTGGGTCTACCCGATTGAAAGTAGTAGTTTACACACTCGGAATAATTTTTTTATAAATTTTATCAACCTAAAATATAATTTAAACTAATCGTTTTTTGGGTAAATTACGACAGAGCAGGATCTTGAAGACGTCACTGCAAAGCAATCTATATTTGTTTTTGTGCAAGTTAGAATTCTCATCTGTGTGTTTCACCAGCACCGTCTAACCAATACTCATTGAAACCTCAGCAACTCAACATATATCGGGGTGCAATGATATAGCCTTTCGCAAGAGAGTTGATTATCGCAACAGAATTTTTAATACAGAGAACAAAGTTTAAATAAATGACAGTGTAACAGTGCACGGTCTAGAAAAACTTGATTTTACTGTTTATAACATTTTAGAACATAGATTATGTTTATTATTAATTATACGCAATTAAATACTTAATTTGTGTTGAACTTTTTTGGAAAATCAGGCTTTTTATGAAAAAATATTATTAATACAATTACCTACTATATTTAATCACAATTTCACATTCTAATTTCACTTACCATCAACTACAATAAAAGAACGCCAATCAATGCCTGACCATCAACGTATTTACTTAACGTATTTAAATTAGAAATATATTTATTAAAGTTTTCCCGTAGTTGATTGGTGTAATCCCGCTATTTCACATATCCTTATCAGGAGTCATGTACTCGGCTACGGAGGAAAAAAAGTCCCGTTCTAAAAAGCCTTATTTTAAGTTGACTGGACAATTAAGATCGAGTATAAAAATAATTTAAAAAAAACTCTCGATTATTTGAAACTGATACAGGTATGCAGGATTTTAAAATATAATTATGTTTTACTATTAGTAATTTTGTATTTACTTAAATCCTTCGCCTTTTTAGTTCTGCAGAATTCTCCCAATTTTTATGTAATTTATTTTTTATGTTTTTTAACATGAATTTAATCATTATTATGGATTTGGGCTACAGTTCCATCTGCAGTTGTATTCACGGCGTACCATCAGCGGTTATTTAATTAAATAATATTTTGATAAAAAGTCCTGAATTGTGGAGCTGGTGAAAACACACAGATGAGACTTCTAACTTGCACCAAAAAAAAATATAGATTGCTTGAGTGACGTCGTTCAAGATCCTGCTCTTTCAGTAATTTGACCCAAAACGATTTAGTTTAATTATATATTTTTAGGTTGTAAAATTATTAAAAAAAATTATTTCGAGTGTGTAAACTTACAATTTTCAATCGGGTAGACCCAAAACGCCACGCCTCTTTCAGTATGCGGTAAAAATGTGGCAGATGTGCCGCGCTTGCGCCAAAAGTTAACATACGGCGCGATTGCAGCTCGTACCTTAGCGGGAGCTTCACACAACTTATTAGGTTCATATAAAAAATGAACTAATTATATGACAAAAAAAATCAAGCTGTTGTATAGCGCTAAAAGTATATAGCGCTAAAGAAACTTCACTATAAATAACAAGATTATAGAAAATAGTATCAAAATGATTACATCAAAAAAGTTCCATATTTGGATAGACTGAAAAACTAATGGTGGAACAAGAGAAAATCAACTATTAATTTATGGTCACTAAAAGGCGGTAAAGATAATTCTTCTACATTTTTCATTTCAAAAGAAAGAAATAAATTATTATCAAATATCGTCGCTAGAAGTGTTCGTAAAAACTTCAATAATTTAATGTGCATTTATGCAGCGTAAGAGCGGGCTAATTGTGGTGCGTTAATCACCGTTTTGCCAAAGCGGAAATGATATTAATTTATGCCCAAAACGAAACCGCAATAGACATAACTTTATCCGGCAGTATTTTTTTTGCCCTTGGTCAGAACGAAATGTTGAACGTTTGAAGCTTTATTTGAAAAATTATCTACAACTTTTTCCAAAAACTTAGCGTCGAAAATTTGAAAAATCATTTGAAAAGTTAAGTTTATTTTAGTGCATACTGCGCCATTTTCGCCGGGTTGTTTATTCCATACTTTGATGCTAGATTACCGAAATTTTCCACTTCCACTAAACTTTAGGAAAGCATAAATCGTCAATTGAAACGAGCATCTGGAAGTGGATTTTCTTTCTTTTTTCGAAATCATGCAGGTTTTACGCGGACTTCCATAACTATACTTTAACTTTCACGAAGATCGCTTGAGTAATGATCATCTTAACCGTAAAAAAATCAACTCTTATTGTGAACAACAAATTGGAGAACCATTCTTGAAGACATTTCTTCTTTAAATCCCCGAACAACAGTTTAATTCGGTTCATCAAATTTTTTATAAAATTGGTACAAATCGGAAAAATTTGTCGATTTATCGAGCGAAAATGGTAGAAAATTCTGAGAAGATATTTTATGTCAACTACAACAACTTGAAAAAGAATCGTTGATACTATTTATTTAAACTTTTCTGTGATTTCTGACTTCAGAATTAGATTCCGATTCGGATCCGAATTTTTAACTGTCTTTTATTTGTTTATGTTCATGCTTCTTAAATTTGTAAATTAACAAACGTTAAAAAAATATTTGCTTCAAATTATTGCTAAATTTGAAATTTTGGAACTTTCACATATTTTTTTAAATACTTAATATTATTAATCTATTTAGTATATTTATTTGTGCATGCATGCTATTTTCTAATGACCCTAATAAATGTAAAGTAGAATTCCCGCTGAGTATTAGCCGACTCGCACCGAGGTTAACTTTCTGCGGCAAACATCTGGCTCACATTTTTGTTCCGTATATTGAAAGGGGTGGCGTTTTGGCACTGTTAATTTCATTGGCAATCACAAAAAAACCAATAATCCAACAATCAACCAAAAAAACTAGCCCGAAAAAGATTCCTGAATCAGATCAAAAATGGTATTTTAGGGGTCTCTTTAGGAGAGGCAACATATTTTTGAGTTTCAAAAAAACACATAAGATTGATAGATAGATGTGAAGTAAAGGGTTGTTTATCAATATAAAGTTTTTAAATATCGGATATTTTTGTATTTCTCTCGTATTCCAGTACTATTTTGATGTACACCATAGGTTACGCCTATTCGAGAGCAACCAATGAAGTCATTGCCAATAGAACAAGATTTTATTGAAAAAGTCCAACATGTTTGTCTCTGTTTTTTATAGTAGGGAGTGTCGAATCGAATAATAAACAGGCAATTTGGACCCGAGCGAAAACAAAAATCAGATTTAATTCGTCGCAAAAACTTATTTTTGGTAAAATTAAAAGTTTATCTTCCATCACTCCAATTATCTTCCATTGTAAAATTTGAAACTCTTCAAATGTTCTCTAGTCAGCCATCATATATCTCACTCCGTCAAAAAAATAAGTTTTTTTAACGCTTTTAGTAACATAAGCGATTTTTGAAAAAATCGGCCTGCCTCGGACGGAGACAAAACCGATCGTATAATATTTAAATAAGTCCTGATGTCAGACGGTGACTTTTTTGTCAACAGAAACTTCAACAAACAAGCGTTTAGTAAAAATTATAAAATTTTCCAGGAATTGACATATTATACATAACGATTTATTATTGAAATCTTAATTGTGAAATTATCTGAGTCGGTATCTTTGTACCCAAATAGATACAAGACACGGTTGCTTTTTTTGGGAGGTGAACAGGAAACATTACAATTTCCTATAGATTAAATGAAATAAAAAATTGAAGTAGTGTTATTCAACTCTCGAAAACAAAAAAATTTTGCTCCGACGCGAATTTTTCAAATACGTGCTCTGTGATTGTGGGTTAACGTTTTTACAGCCGTTTGCGCCGTATTTGAGTGAAATTGAACTGATAACGAGCGGAGTGCCCAGTAAAATTTGACGACCGATGAAAAAAAAATTAACCTCATAAAAAAGTAACTAATTAACCTTTAAAATAGATAGATAACTTTCTTGACGTTCATTTGTGACGTAAACAAAATTTAACCTTAAGGTACATCAAAATTTGCATACTGCATCTATAAGTAATTGTGATTTCCACAATTAACGACGTTCATGAAATTTATAGAGAAAGTATGACATGAAATATTTAAGAGTATTTGGGTGTAGGAATTGATTTTTATCCGACCAAATTTTTGGCCCCAAGCGTATAGTTATTGTTGAGATGACATCTTCACTTCCGGTTAACCGGAACAAGTAAGCTTATTTTCATCTTTATCGCTAAATAAAATAATAATACACAGAAGAGGCTTTAGGATATAAATCTCATGAAAAAAATTCTTTAGCGTGAATATTTTTGGTGGACGCTTTTCAAATTAGTCATCACTTCCGGTCATACCGGAAGTTGAAGTTAAAATTCAATTGGAATCTCTCTCATNCGTTCTTTTTTTGTAGTTGATGGTAAAGTGAAATTAGAATGTGTAAATTGTGATTAAATATAGTAGGTAATTTGTATTATTAATATTTTTTCATAAAAAGCCTGATTTTCCAAAAAAGTTCAACACAAATTAAGTATTTAATTGCGTATAATTAATAATAAACATAATCTATGTTCTAAAATGTTATTAAACAGTAAAATCAAGTTTTTCTAGACCGTGCACTGTTACACTGTCATTTATTTAAAACTTTGTTCTCTGTATTAAAAATTCTGTTGCGATAATCAACTCTCTTGCGAAAGGCTATATCATTGCACCCCGATATATGTTGAGTTGCTGAGGTTCAATGAGTATTGTAGACGGTCTTACCATGGCCGCAAATAAACCAGCAATAATAATAATACAATCTAACCTTCTAGGACTATTTGTGACATTTGTTACACCAGATATTTTCAATTCTGAAAAATGTCATGAGCTCATCTTTTGCCAAAAATCAACTAAGAAACATAATGGTCCATTATGTTTCTTAGTTCCATTATTAATGGATTAGACACAATTTATTATTTTATTTTTTGGATTAATTCACGACTCACTAGTAGTAAGTTACTACCTTAGACAACTCGATAAATAAAATAAGTTCTACGTATAGGAGTATTATCAGTCAGTTTTTAGTAATAGACTATTAATAATTTCAAAGAAATCAGCAAACAAAAGTCAAAATAAAATTTGAATAGTCGGTGAAAAGAGTTTCATTTGATATTTTTGATTTTTTCTTTGCAAATTTCGTGATAGAATTTTCAAATAGTTTTGAATTGAAATACTACAGTAATAAAATTCCTTGGGTAGTAGACAATTTGTCAAAATAATTAAACATTGTAATTGATTTCTCGTTAATAATTTATATATTTTTTCAAATCATGACTTTTGCCAAAAAAAACCCGTCCGGTTCAGCAAATAAGAATAGCAGGGATTTAGTAAAAAATGATTGACATACATTTCAATCGTGATTTAAACGGTATTTTAACTTAAGTTCAAAAAAATCTGATAAATCACTGTCTCCAAGGAAAGGTTTATCCACCTAATTTTTTCTGAATTTCTTTAATAATTTCACGGCTATCGGCTCCAAATTTCCAGATAATTGGACACAAAATACAGGGTGTAAGGTTTTTACCTTCTTTTTTCCAAACTGGTTACACTTGATTTCCGCCGTTTTGATTGGTTGTCAGAAGAGTTTTCTCAGATTCAACCAATCAAAACGGCGGAAATCAAGTGTAACCAGTTTGGAAAAAAGAAGGGAAAATCCTTACACCCTGTATATTTTATTTGACATATCAAATATTTGATTCAATAATTTTCAGATAATTTGACATAAAATATATATTTGGCTTAAAGGGGGTTGGTGCATTTTGACAGATACGGATATGGGCTCTTGATGAAAAACTCGTTGCAGGGTTGCATTAATCGGTTGATCCTTTCTTAATCTGACCAATGAAATCGGCCTATTCCGCAATCAAGGGTTTTAATTGGGTGCTGATATCTTGCTTTGTTTGTATCATTCAAATATTCAGGATTTGTACTCTGAGGGCGGGTTTATCATATACAAGAGCGAAGAAACAAAACGAGGACATATTTGAATATAGTGAAAGTAGCCATTCCCAATATTTTCAGCTAAGGATTCCATAAAAATAAGTTTGAAAATGTTTTAACAAGGAAATGAGGAAAAATTTTCAAAATATTTCCAAATAACTTCGACCGAAAATCCCAAAAAAATGTCATATGATTTTTCAAATATCATATGAAAAATATGTGGTCACCTCGCAAAAAGTTAAAGTAGCATTTTGAAAGTTTTTCATTGATTTGAAACAAATACTGTTAACAAAAATTTGAAGAAAAAATAAAGGCATTTTTATAATGTTCGGAACTTTTTTCAAAATTTCTCATTATTTGTCGAATTCGAAAATTTTATTGGAACTCAAAATTTTAAAAAGCAATAATTCGAAAATTTTGTAGTTACAAAAGTTGCCTGGAGTATGAAACATTACTTTGGTGGTATATTGAGAAGAATATATAAACGCTGCAACGAGTTTTTCATCAAGAGCCCATATCCTATCTGTCAAATGCACCAACCCCTTTAAGCCAATATATATTTTATGTCAAATTATCTGAAAATTATTGAATCAAAATATTTGATATGTCAAATAAAATATACAGGGTGTAAGGATTTTCCCTTCTTTTTTCCAAACTGGTTACACTTGATTTCCGCCGTTTTGATTGGTTGAATCTGAGAAAACTCTTCTGACAACCAATCAAAACGGCGGAACAAGTGTAACCAGTTTGGAAAAAGAAGGTAAAACCTTACACCCTGTATTTTGTGTCCAATTATCTGGAAATTTGGAGCCGATAGCCGTGAAATTATTAAGAAATTCAGAAAAAAATTAGGTGGATAAACCTTTCCTTGGAGACAGTGATTTATCGATTTTTTGAACTTAAGTTAAAATACCGTTTAAATCACGATTGAAATGTATGTCAATCATTTTTTAACTAAATCCCTGCTATTCTTATTTGCTGAACCGGACGGGTTTTTTTTTGGCAAAAGTCATGATTTGAAAAAAAATATAAAATTATTAACGAGAAATCAATTACAATGTTTAATTATT
Organism: Oikopleura vanhoeffeni; assembly: GCA_004367855.1. Lineage (NCBI taxonomy): Eukaryota > Metazoa > Chordata > Appendicularia > Copelata > Oikopleuridae > Oikopleura > Oikopleura vanhoeffeni. Next base: position 49,316 of record SCLH01001629.1, on the reverse strand, counting down.
TTGACAAATTGTCTACTACCACAGGAATTTTATTACTGTAGTATTTCAATTCAAAACTATTTGAATTCTATCACGAAATTTGCAAAGAAAAAATCAAAAATATCAAATGAAACTCTTTCACCGACTATTCAAATTTTATTTTGACTTTTGTTTGCTGATTTCTTTGAAATTATTAATAGTCTATTACTAAAAACTGACTGTAAATACTCCTATACGTAGAACTTATTTTATTTATCGAGTTGTCTAAGGTAGTAACTTACTACTAGTGAGTCGTGAATTAATCCAAAAAATAAAATATAAATTGTGGTCTAATCCATTATTATGGAACTAAGAAACATAATGGACCATTATGTTTCTTAGTTGATTTTTGGCAAAAGATGAGCTCATGACATTTTTTCAGAATTGAAAATATCTGGTGTAACAAATGTCACAAATAGTCCTAGAAGGTTAGATTGTATTATTATATTGCTGGTTTATTTGCGGCCATGGTAAGACCGTCTACAATACTCATTGAACCTCAGCAACTCAACATATATCGGGTGCAATGATATAGCCTTTCGCAAGAGAGTTGATTATCGCAACAGAATTTTTAATACAGAGAACAAAGTTTTAAATAAATGACAGTGTAACAGTGCACGGTCTAGAAAACTTGATTTTACTGTTATAACATTTTAGAACATAGATTATGTTTATTATTAATTATACGCAATTAAATACTTATTTGTGTTGAACTTTTTTGGAAAATCAGGCTTTTTATGAAAATATAATAAATACAAATTACCTACTATATTAATCACAATTTAACAATTCTAATTCACTTACCATCAACTACAATAAAGAACGCCAATCAATGCTGACCATCAACGTATTTTACTTAACGTATTTAAATTGAAATATATTTATTAAAGTTTTCCCGTAGTTGATGGTAGTAAATCCCGCTATTTCACATATCCTTATCAGGAGTCATGTACTCGGCTACGGAGAAAAAAAGTCCGGTTCTAAAAAGCCTTATTTTAAGTTGACTGACAATTAAGATCGAGTATAAAATAATTTAAAAAAAACTCTCGATTTATTTAAACTGATACAGGTATGCAAGGATTTAAAATATAATTATGTTTTACTATTAGTAATTTGTATTATAAATCTTCCTTTTAGTTCCAGAATTCTCCCAATTTTTTATGTATTTATTTTTTTAATGTTTTTTAACATGAATTTAATCATTATTTGGATTTGGGCTACAGTTCCAGTCTGCACGTTGTATTTCACGCTACATCAGCGGTTATTTAATTAAATAATCATTTTTGATAAAAAGTCCTGATTGTGGAGCTGGTGAAAACACACAGATGAGAATTCTAACTTGCAGCAAAAAAAAAATATAGATTGGCTTGCAAGTGACGTCTCAAAGATCCTGCTCTTGTCAGTAATTTACCCAAACGAATTAGTTTAACATATATTTTTAGGTTGTAAAATTTTAAAAAAAATTATTTCCGAGTGTGTAAACTACTCTTCAATCGGGTAGACCCAAAAACGCCACCGCCCTCTTTCAGTATAGGGTAACAAAATGTGGCAGATGGTGCCGCGCTTGCGCCAAAAGTTAACATCGGCGCGATGCAGCTCGTACTTAGCGGGAGTTCCACCAACTTATTAGGTCATTAAAAAATGAACTAATTATATGACAAAAAAAAATCAGCTGTTTATAGCGCTAAAAGAATATAGCGCTAAAGAAACTTCACTATAAATAACAAGATTATAGAAATAGTATCAAAATGATTACATCAAAAAAGTTCCATATTTGGATAGACTAAAAACTAATGGTGGAACAAGAGAAAATCAACTATTATTTATGGTCACTAAAAGGCGGTAAAGATAATTCTTTTAATTTTTCATTTCAAAAGAGAATAAAATTATTATCAATATCGTGCTAGAAGTGTTCGTAAAAACTCAATAATTTAATGTGCATTTATGCAGCGTAATAAGCCGGGCTAATTGTGGTGCGTTAATCACCGTTTTGCCAAAGCGAAATGATTTAATTATGCCAAAGAAACCGCAATAAATTAAACGGATTTATCCGGCAGTATTTTTTTGCCCTTGGTCAGAACTGAAATTTTGACAACGTTTGAAGCTTTATTTGAAAATTAATTCTACAACCTTTTCCAAAAACTTAGCTCGAAAATTTTTGAAAATATTTGAATAAGTTCTATTTTAGTGATACTGCGCCATTTCCGCCGGGTTTTTATCCATACTTTGATGCTAATTACCGAAATTTTCCACTTCCACTAAACTTAGAAAGCATAAATCGTCAATTGAAACGAGCATCTGGAAGTGGATTTCTTTCTTTTTTCGAAATCATGCAGAGTTTTACGCGACTTCCATAACTATACTTTACTTTTCACGAAGATCGCTTGAGTAATGATAATCTTAACCGTAAAAAAATCAACTCTTATTAGTGACAAACAATTGGAGAACCATTCTTGAAGACTTTCTTTTTAAATCCCGAACAACAGTTTAATTCGGTCATCAAATTTTTTATAAAATTGGTACAAATCGGAAAATTTGTCGATTTATCGAGCGAAAATTTAGAAAAATTCTGAGAAATAATTTTATTTCAACTACAACAACTGAAAAAAGAAACTCGATTGATACTATTTATTAAATTTCTGTGATTCTGATTCAGAATTAGATTCCGATTCGGATCCGAATTTTAACTGTCTTTATTATTTGTTTATGTTATGCTTCTAAATTTGTAAATTAAAAGTTAAAAAAATATTTGCTTCAAATTATTTGGCTAAATTTGAAATTTTGGAACTTTCACATATTTTTTTAAATACTTAATATTATTATCTATTTAGTATATTTATTTGTTGCATGATGTATTTTCTAATGACCCTAATAAATGTAAAGTAAGAATCCCGCTGAGTATTAGCCGACTCGCACCGAGGTTAACTTTCTGCGGCAAACATCTGCTCCATTTTGCCGTATATTGAAAGGGCGTGGGCGTTTTGGCACTTTAATTGTCATTGGCAATCACAAAAAAACTCAATATCCAACAATCAACCAAAAAAACTAGCCCGAAAAAGATTCCTGAATCAGAATCAAAAATGGGTATTTTAGGGGTCTCTTTAGGAGAGAACATATTTTTGAGTTTCAAAAAACAATAAGATTGATAGATAGATGTGAAGTAAAGGTTGTTTATCAATAAAAGTTTTAAAATTATCGGATATTTTTGTATTTGCTCTCGTATTCCAGTACTATTTTGATGTACCTAGGTCGCTATCGGAGCAACCATGAAGTCATTGCCGATAGAACAAATTTTTTGAAAAAGTCCACATTTTGTTCTTTTTTATAGATTAGGATTGTCCGAATCGAATAATAACAGGCAATTTGGACCGAGCGAAAACAAAAATCAGGATTTAATTCGTCGCAAAAACTTATTTTTGGGTAAAATTTAAAAGTTTATCTTCCATCACTCCAATATCTTCCATGTAAAAATTTGAAACTTCAAACATGTTCTCTAGTCAGCCATCATATATCTCACTCCGTCAAAAAATAAGTTTTTTTAACGCTTTTATAAATAAGCGATTTTGAAAAAAATCGGCCTGCCTCGACGGAGACAAAACCGATCGTATAATATTTAAATAAGTCCTGATGTCAGACAGGTTGACTTTTTTGTCAACGAAACTTCAACAAACAAGCGTTAGTACACCATTATAAAATTTTCCAGGAATTGAATATTTATACATAACGGATTTATTATTGAAATCATTAATTGTGAAATTATCTGAGTCGGTATCTTTTGTCCAAATAGATACAAAGATAAGGTTTACCTACTCTTGTACCAAATTGGTCTGGATGAAAAATATGTTGTGAAAAAACGTCTATATAGTCATGATATGCGTCATAAGGGTGGCTGAGGAATTTTACGGGACTTGCACTGGAAGCGCAGTGGATAAGGCATAATATATGCCGCATAAGGTTACTACCGGGAGACTTATCTGCAAAACCTTACCTCTCAGTACGGATTTTGATTTGATATTGATTTTTGTTGCTATTAATACGATCGTGTTACAAAACTCAAAGAATCCGTACTGAGGGCGTTTAGGTTTGTGAATCCAGTCTCCCGGTAACTGACCCTATTTATGCGGCAATTAGTTATGCATATCCAGTACAGTCGGTGAAATTACCCAAAACCCCCATTATGACGCATAATCATGACATTGCGTTTTTACAACAGTATTTTCATTCGACCAATTTGGGTAAATGAGTAGTGAAAACCTTTTCTGATGAGCGCTTCAAAGACGTGAATTATGAAATAAAGACGTTATTATGAAATAAAATTTTTTTGAAAAAATTCAATTAAATAAGTATAAAATGGGCAAAAAGAGAAAATTTTACTTATACTGGTCTAATTGGCGCAACAAATGACAGAAAATTAACTGAAAATAAATAAAGTTTAAAGGCCCATGATTTGGTTACTTCATCAATAGGCTAAAGAAACAGTGAAAAGCGTCAATAGGTTGGTGATATACTATTCTCAAAACAAACATATTTTTCTAAAAGCCATTTCACATTCGACTGCATTGTACTTTTTCAACATACATAAATTTGTACATAAAAAGTATTTCAAAAATTAATGTTTTTCAACAAACATTTCCGTAAAATTGGTTTTATGATCGATTCTGCCAATTTTTTTGAAGATGTAACACATTTAGAAAATTTATATTACAGAATATACATCTGAAAAATATCTAATCGGGATTGAAAGTTATATGCCGATTTAATATCTCACCCTTTTAACGCCGTTCTTCCAATTCAGTGATTTTGCCAATTTGCAAGAAATTATGCTAGACAATTGTAATGGTTGGCATAAGTTTTATTGCAATTGTCCCTTGAAAAAATGAATCTCAAGAGTTCTTCCATAACAGCGACACTTTGATGCCCAAAGACTTAATTTGTAGAAAAATAAGTGAAAATTTAATTCTTCATGTTATAATTGAAATATTATTAATAATCTAAATTTCCCTGAAATACGATGTTATTCTTTTCTTTTTTCCTGGAGGATCAAACAACAAATTTTAAATACGCTTACACACAGTAAGGATGTTGTGGTTATCATTCAAAATACATTTTATATGCTTTTTTTCTGATCTTTTATGTGTTCAAACCTATACTTAATCCAACCTCTTACGTAATAAATAGAGATACTGTATCACTAATGTGATTCCACATTATTCCAGTTTCATTAGTGGAGCCCTTGCCAGGTCGTTTGGTCTTCACCGCAGAATTGAAAATCTCAAATTTGGAAATATAAATACGGTGCTTTTTAATAATATACACCGTAACTACAAATAATCAGCGGCAAGTCAAATTCGACCGAAAATTTAAGGATACTTATCAAACAAATTGAAGCGATGAATTTCAAGAATCAAAAATAGAAAAAAAGTTATGCCATTTCAATATTTTGAACAATAATGTGGTTTTTTAATGAAATTTCAGCTTAAAACAATCAATTTTTTGAATTTATCAGTTGAGCTCAAAAGTTTTATCAACCAGGAATTGGGGTACTTTAGTAAGCGATATTATCGAGCGCTATTATCGACGATATTAGTAATATTGATTAATAATTTCTAAATTTCAAAAGAAAAATTTGGTACTGATAAAAATATAAGAATTCAAGAATGAAAAACTTATGAGTTAATTAAAAGGATGAATTTGAACACTTATTCTAGCCCGAAATTTAAAGTTTATATCGCCCTGAGAAACGTAAAATAGTCCATTATTGTTCACGGGTCGGCGACCGGCAGAAAAACTCTCTATTTATGAATACTCCAGAATGTATATATCATCTTGTGTGCGATTGCAAAAAGATTAACATAGGTATGAGTCTCAGACCTTTGGACCATCGATCCACGAAACATGGTGAATCCCGGGCAGGAAATTGTGAAGTTTTCTTCATAAAAAAAATTGGCAAAAAAGCTTAGCTAAAAGTGAAACGAAACAATTCATACAGTAATCTTAAATCTCACTATAAAATTATCACCCGAAACCTTAGGAATTATTTTGAACGTATGCCATACTGAGAAATATTTTTATAAACAAATGTTCTAAGTTTGAAAAATTCAAAAATATGAAAATTTCCTTGCGCTTTTTTCCAAGATGGGTGAGGAATAAAGACTGTATTTTAGACTTTTTGCACGCCTTCTAAATTTGCTTGAGTTTCAAGCAACTTATTTTTATTCTGTAAAAAACTTACTTTTGAAATGGTGGAAATAACCCAATAGTCACGTAGTAAACTTTTTTAAATATCAAAATAGATATTTTTCAAAATTTCACTCCAAAAATTTTTTTGCTCACGATAATTTTTAGACCTATGTTTGTTGCAAATTGTACTAAACACTTTTCCTAAAAGCTGGCTTATTGAAATTTTATCAAAAATTTGGATCAAAAAGTATTTTTTCGGCAGTAAAACTTATAGGAAAAAATCGCTTTTCAATCACTCGTCATAAAATTCGAAACCTAGTATCCCGAAAAATTTTAGAATAATTTTTAGCTTTCACATTGTTTTCGATTTCAATTGAATCACAAGGAAAATTTTCTGCGAATCATTTTTTTTTATCAAATTTTTGGGTGATTTAAAGTGGCTTTAGCCTTTCACAAGGCATATACCTTTATCACTTTTTGTTAGAATGCGTAGCCACTACTCTTTTAACGCTGTGATTTTTAAACGTTGTGGCTACGCATTCTAAACCAAAAGGTGATAAAAGGGATATGCCTCGGAAGGTTGATGCAGAATTGCAAAACCCTTTAGTTGAAAAAAAATCTACCCACATCGACATAGTTTAAAGAAGCTGGTGAGGCTTAAAAACATCAATTCAATCGTGATTTTGCCATTTTTCCATTTCGAAGGCAAATAAAAGTCTTTAGTCAATAACGAACATATATTTAATGTACATTATTTAAAAATGAAAAAAAAATAAAATTGGTTTAAATAAGAACGAATCTTTAATTATTGGTTAGTTTGCCACATGAAAGTTTACCAAAAAAGTTTATAGTCGTCATCAGCGTGACATTTTAGCATAAACGATAGTTTTGAAGCATTCTGCTATCTTGAAATTTTGCTCGACTCGCGTCAACCCTTGCTCACTTTTAAGTAACCTCAAAACTTTGGGTCACGAATGATGATTGACAGCATATTATTCGTGACCGAATTATAAAAGCTAATTTCGACTAAATAATTTTGTTCTCACTTGCATCAAAAATCGAAATGTAATATTGCATTAATTTGTAGAATTATTATGAATAAATAAGTTTAAACTATTCATTAAAGTCCAGATATTGAGCATTAAAATACTGACAAACGAAATATTTGCATCGATCCTAAAATGGCTGTTTCAAAGTTATATTGTAACTGATGGTTTATGATATTCATAAACTTAAGAAAATAATTTATTTGTATAATCCTGTTTCCACTGATGTTAATTTTAGGTGCTCGCTTGGCCAAATATCTCAGCTTCAAGATAAATATAAGTGTGAACGGCAATTTTTTTCATTTTAATTCATAAAAAAAAATAAAAATCATGGTTATTAAATAAAAAACGAAATTAAGTTTTTGTAGCCACACTTAGGTTATCTGCGCAATTACAGCGTGAGTCTTTTCGAATTCTCCGCCTTTTACCCGCGGCTAGACGCCAAAATCTTAAGCAAAGTATAGGCATTTTGGCTGTCTAGCCGCCTGAGAAAAAAGA
>SCLH01001629.1:0-41553 GCA_004367855.1 Oikopleura vanhoeffeni | reverse complement strand
TTTGCGAGAACCTCCTAGGTTGTCCGCAGTCAAGCCCAATTTTGAAAATCAATTTTTTTGGCAATATAATTAAGCTTAATTCTGATTGGTCTCCTCATTGACAATATAAAGAGTTTTTGCGATGAAAATAAAATAATAAAAGTGCACGAAAAATCTAAATGTGATAGATTCGAAATTTCTTGCAATCTAATTGCTGATTCTGTACGACCAAAAAGATACGTAATCAGCTGGTTCATCAAACTTTGGTCTTTAGTAACACATGTGCAACTCGCCCAACTGCAAAATATTTGTTTATCAAAATTTGCCGAATCTTTACAAGGCCCTAGATGAAAACGTTGAATGAATGCTGCTAGAAAATGACAAATGTGATGATTCAAACCTGAAAGCCATAACGGAAATAACGTGTTTTTCCTTTGTGCGATCTTCTTGAGAATTTCCAAGAGTCAATAATCTCGAAACTGCTATCACAAGTTGGCGCTTTGCATCCTTTTTTTTCGTCAAAAGGCTCAAGCCAATCTTTAGCAACTTCTGTTTCTCCACAAAATGGAGCCAAAGCATTTTCCATGAAGAAGTCGAAAATTTTTCTGACATCGACAATCGTAAAATCCTTCGTATTCACACATCGCGCATTTTCTGTGGAGCAATCATGAGTATCCATTGCAACATTCGTCAAGGTCAAGACAACCGTTCCGTTTTTTAGTCCATCTCCAGAAAAACCTGTTTTGGCAGAGCATGCAAATTTTGCTCCATTTTCAGAACAAATAGATCTGCCAAAACGGATTTCATTTTTCATATAAAAAAAAAACCCGGAATTTTTGAATTTATATTTTATTTAACGAAATTTATTCATTTGAAAATTAATTTATTTTTTCAAATTTCTTGTGCAAAATATACGAAAATCCCGGGTCAAAAAAATTCAGTATGCTCACTTTCAACTTTTCTCGTATATGCCCACATTTTTTGAGCTTTCTTGTTAGTTTTGCAACTGACACACGGTAAAATAGATATTTATCGTAGCTCTTTTCGATTTACAGGTATAAAAATATAAACTAAAATTTGTCGAATTGTTTAATGACGCGACCACCGAATTCAATTTATATAATTCCAGACATGAAAATATTTAATTCGATTTTCCGCATTTTTTTTTGAGAAATTCGGTGGTTGCATCCAATTAGCCCTCAATTCAGACACATTCGATGGCAATCTATCTTTTATTGAGTTATTATTCAAAAATTTCAAAAGTAGGAACAAATTAACCGTCAAAATATAAACAAATAAAAATGGCCAAAGTTTTCTCTAAGTGCGACCTCTCAATGAAAAACACAAAAATTTCTCTATTTCTGTAAGCAAAAATTTATAAATCCTCCTTTCTGCACACAAATCAAAGCAAATTGACTTTACAGATATAACAAAAATAAAAAGTTTTACAAATATCATTATATATCGATTTATCGTTATTCGAAAATAAAATGTTTTATATGCTGAAAGAGGGCGCTTTATATTTTAAAAAGCTTGTCTTATATTCTTGGAGCTGGTAAAGTTTAACTGAAGATAATCGTCTGAAATAAGCGTAATTCGGTTGTCTACTGAACTTATACTTAAAAAGATTATCCTATTCTTAGAAAAGATCTATTTGAACGTTTAAAAGTTCGTTATACCGTATTCTAATTTACTTTTATCATAGAACATCATACTGCGTTCAAATATATGTTTTTATGAAACGGACGGAGACTTTCCGAACCGTATAATAAGATCACTCTGCAATTTGAAGTTCAAATTTTTGAATCCTGAATTAAGTTGCTTGTTAATATCGTGCTATTAAATTTTATATGCATTTTATTTCAAATCAGGGGTTTTTTCCATGAAAATTAAATGAAAAAATCGAAAAGAGTCAGGAGTCCTGACTCAGACGTTTGTTTTTCTAGTCGTTTAAATCTTGTGATCATATTAAAAAGATTCCGCCAAAGTACGAAAAGCTATATATTAAGCCAATTTTATGCATGCACAAAACACTTTCCTAAAACTGGCAAATCTCAAATTTGAATTTCATGCCAGTTTTTTGATTGCGCGAAAGCTTCAGGTCATTTTTTCAAACCAAATTGGCATTATGCGGTGACTTTTAACCTTCCGAGGCATATAGACTTTTGAAAAGCTAAAGTCACTTCAAATCAGTCAAAAATGATATAAAAATGATTGCAGAAACTTCTCCTAATTAATGATTTTTAAAATTCAACAATGTGAATCTAAAAAATATTTCCTAAAATTTTTTCGGATACTAGGGTCAAATTTTATGACAAATTGATTGAAAGGCGATTTTTCGTTTAAGTTTTACTTCCGAAGAAATACTTCTTGATCCAAATTTCAAATGAAAATTTCAAATAAACCAGTTTTTAGGAAAGTGTTTTGAGTACAATTTGAAAAAATAGCTTTCTGGACATATCTGGAGCAAAATATTTTTTGGAGTGAAATTTCAAAATATTTTATTTTGATATAAGATAGATTGAAATGATTATGTTTTGAAAAAATATATAATTTATGAAAATCATGCCGGAATTTGTACGCCTTAATATTGTAATAATAATCAAATAATTTTATAAATCAAGAAAACTAACAATTTTTTCCTAAAAAACGTGATTTTTTCATGAATATTTTTGAACTTATTTGAAAATGTTTCTGATTCCGCAGATAAGTTGATCAGACAATAGTAATGAGTAAAACAGAGCACTGCGCAGTTATTCAGATAAACATACATTTCGTGGAGCTTACCTCGAGGTAGTATCACGTGGTTTAATTAACCTTGCTTTTCAAAACGTTTTTTCCTAAAATTAAACATAAAATTGTTAGAATATGAAATTTTTTTTTCAAAAATTAACTCTTCAACTTGATCATTAAGGAAAAATTGAAGGTTTATCTTATAAGAGTTTTCTGTGAACAACTCTCAAAGTATAGCTTTCTGAAAGGCTATTGCCATGGCGGAACTTTTTTTTATATGCTTCGAAGGGTTAAATTCATTGAAAAACTTTTTTTGCCTACGCTTGGTGATTTTTTGATATGTTCTAGTAAATTATAAATGAAAATAATCTATGCAATTAAATACAAACTTTCACACAGGAAAGTGGGGTCAAAACGCGGAAAACCTTTTCAAAATTGCCAAATTATTTGGCTTGGAATTTTCGAAATTAATTCAAAAATAATTTCAAGCCAAATGATAGGCAAAAATTTTTCAAAAGATGCTGATTTTAGGAAAAAAAACATAGTTGTTTTCCAAATTTTTTTTGGTCAATTTCAGCACTGAAAACTAAAAGTCCTCTGATAATAAATAAAACCGGAAGCTGGTCAATTTTGCCGTTCCTACCTTAGACTAAGGTCATTTCATTTTTTTGCAGTTTTTTAATTTCATTTATTATTTGTATGGATATGACATGCACAAAAAATCAAGGCGCTAAGATCATATTGCTTATTTCTATCAAGTTTATTTTCAGAAACAGAAAGAAACGCCAAAAATTGAAGTTCGCGTTTTCAGATTTTTTTCCATTTTCCTCAGAATCGGTACTTGTTTCCAACATCAAAAGACTTGTAATTTCCGTACTTTCAAGAGAATAAGAAAATTATTCCACGACTTTTCCGACCGAGTTCGTAGTACGGACAAATCTGCCATATTTTTGATTCAAATATTGCTCATGAATCGAGCCATAAGGCAGTTACGAAACATATTCAACGTTATACGTATTCGCAAAGCTTTAGGATGACGGGAAAAGAAACCGTACATTTATTTATGGAAATGTTAAGGGTATCCCTGCTCCTATCCTTAGCTACAAATGGAATTTACTCATTCAAAAACTCCTACAATCCCACAATTGCGAGTCCTTATAAAAATAACGCAGAATTTTTTTATAAAATACAGTGACTCAACCCGGCCGTTTTTATCAATTATCAAATAAAGTTAGTTTGTTTTCTCTCTCAATAAGTTCTCAAAACTTCCGCAGATACAAAAAGTTTTTGTAAAAAAAGTAACTATCGTGGAAAACTTGTTACCTTAACATAATACGACTGGGACGAATCTCAGCTCGGCTACCAGCAAAAAACCACTAAGCGTCTTGATCAATCGCGAAAACATTGTCTGCGCGCAAATTCGCGAAAATCTAGAAAATAATGAATATTCCCACGAAACTGGCGGCACATTAAATTTTTGGAATACAATTTTGCAAAATAATTTTTAGACGTACGCCATAATTATTTGTTAAAATACCGTTAGCACTACTTAATTAAGCCAAATACTACGACTGACCACGAAAAAAGACCTGTAGGTGAAGTAAAGTCCAGAAAAAACGACCAAAATAAAAAAACATTTCACTTTTTCTTGTAATACATTCCTGCTAAATACTTCCGGAGGGGGGCCTACTGGATTCCTGTACTATTTCTTTAGCGAGTGGGGTTGAAGTCAGTAGACAATTTCCTTAACAGGGCCTTTAAGGACTTTAACACCAGGAAATCGGTCTCAATACTCAGGGACGACTGAAAAGTCACCCAGGAAAGCCTCTAAAGAGCTCTTACGAGTAAAAATTCTGCTCTTTTTCCTCAACGAGGTTTTTTTTATTGAGCTTTCGTAAACTTCTCCAAACCTTTCTTCTGTCAAAAAATCTTTTAGTTCATTAGATGACCAATAAAAGTTTAAGTTAAACGAAAAAAAAGTAGTATTAGTTTTGTTAGATAAAGAAGTTCTTATTGGATCAAAAAATTATTCTTACATTGAAGTCCGTTAACAAGTCATTCCGTCTGATGTTTTTTTTAAATTGTCATCAATTCCGTAAAAATTTAAAACAGTTTCTCGAATTTCCTATAATTATAAATGATTCAGTTAAATTTTTGACATTTTCGGAAAAAACATTTTAAGAAATTTTTTAAAGCAAAATCAAAGGCAAATGGATCAACGGCATTTTATTTTTATCGCAATCGTGAACGATTTTCAACAAAACTTTGATCAAAAGGTAATATTTCTTGAACGACCACTGTACAGCCTGATTTTGTCTCGTTTACGGCGTTTTTTATTCTACCTGTTAGACAGCGAAAATCTATAGCAAAGTAAGGCAATTTTGGCTGTCTACCAAGCGGAATAAAAAAGCCGTAAACTCAGGCTGTACAATTAAGAATAATTCTAGAAATATTTAACAGCTTTGTTTTTAACCTTACTATAGAACTCAATTAAGGGGTGGTCGTAGCAAAAAAAGGCTCTAGAAACAATTTTCCCAATTTTATTTTAATGTTTTTTTTTAAAAATATAGACGACTGCGAGTATAGGGGTAGTCATTTTATCTGAATAGCATGTCAGGAAAGCACTTTTTGAGGGTCTCAAAAATATTTTTGTATGACATAAGTTGAAATTTATCAATTTTTGGGAAATAAAAACACGATTTTAAAAAACTCAGAAGATTTTATGTTCAGTGTTTTCTTGGCTTCCATTTGGGCTTAGTTTTGACAAAATCTGAGCGAACTTTTCTCGCGAAATTTTTTTTCGAAAAATTTTATTTCACAGGATGAATAGAAATTTCAGAAAAAAACTCACTGCGAATCTTAGAATATTAACAAACGGGTACTTATAAATGTTGGCCTTAATATAAAATTAAAACTCGGAGGAGATATATTTTTTAATCTTGAAATCGTAAAAAACGGCCAAAAATCGTCGGTTTATTGGACCGCTAAAAAAGTCAACCATCGAAATGAAAAATTGTTTTTCTGCAAATCTTAGTTTGCTTATTCAAACGTATAATGTCAACATTCAAGAAATTTCGATAAATGGTCTGAGAGGCGATAAATCTTGAAACTTTCCGAAGTGACCAGGTCACTGTGAACTCTTGTTACTTGATTTATAAATTTGCACTTTTGAAATTATTGCTAAAGCTTTTAGATTCCTTTAACTAGTCTGTAAAATTGCAACTCAGACAATTTTTTTGAATATCGTCCCCGATAAAACAAGCATCAGTCAATTTTATCAGGCTAGCAAGGCAATTTAATTTTTAATTTTCTATACTGATCCTTTTTTGAGCATTGATTGAATTTTCGACGTGGGTTATAGGAAGGTTTTGTTCTTTTTGATTCGCGTAGTGCTTTTAATATTCTATATTGTGGACTATCGCCACCTTCGATACCAAATGGTGAAGCCAGAATCCGACTGGAACAAATAAAATACTGAATTATTTTATAAAAATATGATATAAGCGACAACTTACTGACAGCGAGAGCATACAAAGGTCTTATAAATCTGTAAATTAAGGACCTAGGGGTAGTTTTTAGGTCTCGGGTCTTTTTTCCGATTTTTGGGCTTTTGAGAATCGAGGGTCTATTAAAACTAAGCAAATCATGCTAAAAGTTTAAACTTTAAACAATATCCCCTATTGACACTTTTGTGAATATTTCGTCCCTTAAAGGAAACGTAGTGTGTTTTTATGTAGTAGGGCCGGGATATTCACAAAGTGGGAAAGGGATATGGACATATCACATTGTGACATATCATATGTCACCTATCATATGTGGTTTGAAAATGCATTCAATGTAAAAAAATTAGAAAACTTTAGACTTATTTTATTCTAGAAGATTTCTCATTTTTAGAAGAGTTAACCTAACATTTCTTGAAATTTTTTCCGCCAAAAGCTCAATCGTGCCGATGAAATCTTGTATTTCAAAAAAAATGAAATCTTTTGATTTCATAGTCTTCTAGAAAATTGCCAAAAACCATTTTTTAAATCCGCTAAAAAAGTCCCCCGATTAAGAGTCTAAAATTTTGCAAAAAAGATATTAAAAAATTATAATTTATTTAAAATTGATTAACCAATATATTAATCAATATTATAATCAACCAATATTAACCAATTATTAACCAGATATTATAGATAATTTTTTTTGAGATTTTTTCAAATGGTTAAAATCACTTAAAATTATAATTTATTTTAAAATGAAGTATGGAAAAAAGTAGGAAATGATGTATGGACTTGGCCGCGACTCGCATAAGCATGCCGTCTAGACGTAAGTTGGCAAGGAAGTGATTTCTGTGGCGGTTATTGCAAGATTAAGTCGCAGTCGAGCTCTTTTTTCTGAGAAATGATGAAAATTATTTTCAAAATTATTATTCATTTGCTGGAAAATGGTAAGATGGAGAACATGGCTATCTCCAAGCTGCAATCGATAAGTTTGACAAATTAGATTACTTTAGCTTCAAAATACATATTTCATCATTACAGTATTATTTACTGTACAGGTGATAATATTATAAAACTCATACAAAAAAGGCTGCTTTGATACCCTTTGTATCCTTTTGGCCGATAAATATTGATGAAAATTTGGGGAAAAGCCTTTCCTGGACAAGCAATCATAATTGCAAAAGCATCTTTTTTTGAGGTCTCAAAAAGATGTACAAATTGGGCTTATAAAAATCCGGCTCACATCAGCCTTGAAGAAGTCGAAATATGCGAAATAATTTATTGAAACGGTATACAGTTAATTTCTCAAAATTGAACCGTTCGTAGATTTTTTGGCATGAACCATAAATTAAACTTTTTAAAATTTTCAAAAAATATCAGGAAGCTGAACAAAAATTTTTGGTTCATTTATGCAGAACGTGAATTGATTTTTAACGAATCCTGATTAACTGGTTCCAGCGTAAGCAAATTTTGTCTGGCTTAGTATGAATAAATATAGGATAAAAATATAGAGAATTTACATTTTTGGGTGACAAAATTTTTGGTTGAATTTTTGCTAATGCATGTTTTAGCTGTGAAAATTTTGTAGACGGACATCAGCAGTAAAATGTTAAAACCACAAAACTTAGAAATAAAATTTTACCATTCGAAGATTTTGGGCATGAAACTTACATAAGGTTGAAAAGCTTTGCATACATCATTTTAAGATTAGTCTTCTCTAAATCTGCTCATCTATTTAAAAAGTGTCTTTTTATAATACACAATCGCCGCTAGATGGCTAGAGGTTCAAAAAAATTTTAATTGAACAAGATACAAATAACTCAGGATTACTAATGATAGACGTAAATTAAAGCAAAATGAGCAAATACTGTATGCACAAATTATACTTGACAAGTTGAAAATTGTTAATTAAAGAGATACTTTAGGGTGTTACAGTTATTGTGTGTTAAAAAACCTATCATAGACTATGATTTATAGTTATGTAAAAACGGCAAAGCATTTCGTACAGGGACTTTCGTTCAAAATAAAAACAAAGGGCTGCAATCGTGTTTTTGAGAGTCTCGGAATTTCAATAATTCAAAAATGTCGTCTTACCAAAAATAAAAAAAAATTAAATAATTTTTTCCGAATTTGTCAAAACTTTCGATAAGAAACTGTTTTCCAGACACAGATTTTTGTCAATTTTTGAAGGTTCACAAACTTTCGGAGAAAAATATTCAAAATGGATATCAAAAAACGTTAAAAGGGTGGTTGATGTGATTGGTACCTTTATTAAATCGAGATTTATTAGGGCCTTAACCAGGTCTACAAGCTCTAGACAGTGAAATAAATAAGTCGTAAAAATTTGTCACATCCTTTTCTATAATGAACCTTGATCAACGGTACATTTTTGAAAACCTATCGTTATGTTTTTGTAGATAGATCGATCTTAACGTTCAAATTTTTGTCTAAAGGGCCCTAATTTTTTTTTACTTATTTTGACTTTAGCACTACATGTGGTTAAAATTGACTCACGGTTTTTAATACTCTTCAGATCTCAAAGATTGATTGACATAAGAAAACAATCGTTTTCATAACATCATAAAAAATTGATTAATATCCCCCTTTACCACTATCCGTAATATCCCGGCCATGCTTAGTAAACGCAGTTTGTTTTTGGTAGTAGGGCCGAGATATTCCGGATAGTGTGAAAATGAGATAAACGCTGTGTATAAATTTTATAGACGTCAATCGAAAAATTCTCTCGATCAATGGTAACATGGAGTTTCTACTATACTTTAGCGGTCATACGGTATGACTCATACCCAAGAGACTTATCTGCAATACTAACCGTCAGCAACGATTCTTTCAGTGTACAAGGTTATCGTTCTTAAAAACACGATTCCAACCATGAAAAAAATATATTGGGAGACACCTAGTGGTCACAATTTGTGTATTAAAAACAGTTTGGGCTTTGTATGCCACTTTTGAGGCTAAAAGCTCAAAAATAATTTAATCAAATCAACCACCCCCAGTCACTTACAGTGTTTTTGTTTTCAAGTTGGACCAAAGTCCGTTTTGCCTTATTATTTACTTAAGGGGGTAGGTGTCGTAATTTTTTGAGCCCCTTATAGAATAATTTTGATAAATTAATATCGGTTATACTTAAAGTTGACCTAAGAATATATTGGTGTGGCAATTATTTTTTTTTGTTTCAAAACAACTAGAACAAAATCTAGGAATTTTCACATTCAGATATTCTTTTTGCTTTAAACTCGCCAAGAAAACCGGTATTCCACCATCTGATATGAACATTTTTTTATTGGTGAATATGAACCCACGCGAAAACGATGCAGTGACATTAAAATTATCGGAAATGTCTAAATCGAATTTTAGAAATTTCAATTATTTTTAGCCAAAATGTTAAACCTTAATTATCGAATTTGACGCTGAGGTGGTTTAAAATTTATATCTGTAAGCCAACTTTTTTGATCAGTGAAAATCTCAGCTTCAATTTGGTGGTACTTTTGTTCGCGATCAGACCGAAACTTTTTTTTCGAACTTTTTCATTTCCGCTTCACTTTTCATTCAATTTTCTGGAATTCTAGAATTTTAATTCAAAAATTCCTTCTCACACTTTTACCGCATTATATTTATCTAACCTTAGTCCAAAAAAATGGCTTCATTCTAAATATTCGTCTAAAAGAAGATAGAGTTTGAAGTCGAAAAAACTTGGCAAAATCGGCGTTCAAGTGAAATTCTAGAAGAAATAAAAAGCAAAAATCGGAAAAAATTCCTTCTCATCCACTTTTCTTGCTCTCAATTTTATCCGCTTACTTTTGTGTAGAATTTTGGAACGCTTGGTATGTGGGGTCTAAAAAGAAGATAAGATTTAAAAAAACCCTTTAGTGCTCAGAATAGACTCCACCCACTGGTGGTGTGATGTAACAGATTGACTTTTGAGAGTGTAATCGTCAGATCGAAGGCTAGATTTCTACAAACGAGTTATCCTCATGAATTTTTACAACTGCCCTAGATTTGTTCTGAGGCTGATTGAAAGGTTACCAGATTATCGACACCTTACCCTTTAAATTCTAAAAATATTTTTAAGGTGACGGTTAACAGTTTAAAATACTTCGATACCTTACAACATGGCGAACGTTAAAAGTTTTTTGCTGTTTGTAGCAAAACAAGCCTACTTCGCAGTTTTTTCCAAGATCAAGGCAAATTCAATGAAATAGAAATTTTCTCTATAACAATATATAATTGCTGAGTTGAAAGTCGTCGAATATCTTCCTGATTCTTGAAAAATATAAAAAATGTAGGCCATCATTCTTTTTCACGGGTGAAGGGTAAATGTGAAAAAAAGGTAAATTTAAAAAGCTGAAATGGCATCAATAATTATTACAAAGCACTGTATTTTGTCAACATTTGTCATCATCTGATAAAGAATTTCATTCTGTGCTGTTTCACTAAATTTTATATCCTTTTTGTAGAGGGATATGCGTTGAAATAAAATTGCACGATGAATTTCGCATTTTTTTATAATTACACTTTTGAAAATTTTAATATTTACCCGCTTGTTATCAGGCTATAAATTATACCCTAATAAAGGCCATTAAATTATGGCCCATAAATTATGGGCCAGTAATTAGGGTGCGCGCGGAAACCCTACGAGACTGAACTAAAACTCCTGATAAACATTTATTCTGTATTGGGGGAAAGCGCACCGAAAAGACGATTCCGACGAGCAAAGAAATTTTTTTTGCGGCCATCTTAGTGGTCAGAAGTGAGTTTTCAAAAACCCTCATTTTCAAGCCCTAATTTCGGTTTTTGAGCATAAATCAGCTCATTTTTTTATTTTCTTTTTGCAAGGATCGTACTCAAACATAAAAATTGCTATTGTTCTGAAAAAAATTTTTTTTGAAACAATAAAATGTTCGAAATTTTGAAGAAATATTGGTCATTTTGACAAAAAAAAATGCGTTAGGCGGAACACTTTAAAGCTGAAAATATTTTGGCCAAATACTTATGAATACTTTAATTTTATGTTTCATTTTATGCAGAATTCACAAAGCTTTCAAGTGCGCATAGTGAGAACCATGCGGAAGACTTGCGGAAAAAATTGCAAATGACGATTTAATATTTTTGACCGTCATTTTCCCTGGCCAAAATGCCAAAAAAACTAAAATAAAATATTTCATTTTATTTCGTCGTAGTTTTCTGGTCCGAATATTTTTTCCGTTTTGGTCTCCATTATTTCAATTTTAAAAATTAGAATTTGACCGCTGCGCACCCTAGCCATATATGCATTCACGTCCAATGGCAACTCTCTTCAAAAAATAATAAAATTGTACAGAGTGTGAAACAAAATTTTAATGGTATTTTTAAAGGTAACAAGGAATTGGACAAACCTGGCAAATTATTATCCCCAAAACGCTTTCCCTCCAAGTACAAATATACCTTAACCCAAAAAACAAAAAAACCCCCCCATCAAAAAAAAAAAAAACAAAAAAAAAAAAAAACCCAAAAAAAAAAGAAAAAAAAAAAAAAAAAACAAAAAAAAAAAAAAACCCCAAAAAATGGTGACAAAATTTAGTGATTTCATAAAAATTAATTTTGCTCTAAATATCTTTTGAATCTGAAAGTTTGAATATCGGATGACTTATACAGAACTTACATTTGTAATACAGTGAACTCTGTCGAATACTTCTACAAATAAGATTTAAAAATCGATTATGATTCAAAACATGGAATACAATTTTATCGTTAAGGAGGTGGTTAAAGCAAATTAGGATTTTTAAAAATCGGCTTTCCTGAAGAAATAATAGTGGTAAGATATTGATTTTACCATGCATCGAGGAAAAAGGTTCAATCTACCATTGTGAAGAACAAGACTAAAATTTGGCGCACGAATGAGCTCTACGGTCTTTAGAATGTGCCAAAATAAACTTAAAAAGTTGGGGCTAGCCTTCGTTCATGAAACCATTTTTATGATTTTTAATAACTCATATTTAGTTCGATTATCGTAAACTTCTTGAAGGAAAATTTTTTAATTTCGTCCCAAATTGCTCAAAAACCGATAAGTCCACATTTAGTCAAGAAAGGGTGATCCGCGAGCTATATATTATTCGAAATTTTCGTAATTTCGGCTTAGCCAGAGAAATGGTTTTTAAAAACACTCTCCGAAGCAAAATATTGAATTTCGTCTTTGAGTTTGTGTTTGGCGCAGTAGAAGTTGCACTCGAAAATTGAAAAAAAAATGATATTATCGCGTCTCGAACAATATTATTTTCTTAAAATTAGTTTCAACAAATAAAATGGTCGTTTTAGTGATTTTTAAGTGAGTTTTAGTTATTTTAAGTGAGTTTAAGTGATTTGTAGTAAGTTTTAATAAAGTTTTTTATATAAAATATTAATTATAAAGTTGAAATTTCAGGTATGAATTTTTGCTCAAATTTTGTTCGAATAAAAATGAAAAAATTATGAATAGATATAAAAGTTTTAGTTTTGAACATTGAATTTTTTATAGCTGTATTAGTTTGGAAAAAATATATAAAAATAATTTTCAACGTTTTCAAGGTCGAACTTGTAAAATTGAACGTAAAAAATAAAATTTCTAGAGGAGATCGAGAATTTCAGTTCGCCAATGATATTTTAGGGTTATTTTTCCTCAGAAATTATTCAATAATCGTATTTTATTCTTGAGGACGCCCTAAAAAGCTTACTTTAACCCCCCTTAATAAGTTAATTTAAATAAAATAAAAAAATCTATTTTTTGGGCATAAGTTTCTAAAATTTTGTTAAAGATTGGAAATGATTAAGGAGGTGACCGTCATCGAATAAGTCCAGAGAACTAACTTTCTCAATTTTTTTATAGATATATTATTCTCCACAGGCATAAGTGAAGTTTTTATTAATATAAAATTTATATTATAAATAACAATAAGTTCAGCGCTTTGCAATAGTTATTGAAAGTTATTTGGTTAACTGATTTGTTCTATTCTGCCGTTTTTTCATTGTTCATCTTAATTTCAATCGTTTTAAGCAACGACACCCTCCCTAAAACTTTTAAATTGAATTTATTAAGACGAATTGAATTGGTTTGTTCTTATGCAGAAATGCGTATATCATAATTTTAATGACATGACTAATCTCAGATAAGTGATCTGTGAAAAACCGGATTGGTGAGAGGTAAAATTTGAACCCAATGGTATCCTTAGGTATTATAACTATATCTTTTTACCAACCAAACTCCATCTCAAAAGAGTTTACCATCTCTATTAGCGCGGGTTCGAATCCCCTTATGTTGTCTTTGTGATTGTCTTGAAGTATGATTATAGGCTAGGGTGCTTGATATTGGGACCGCTAAAAATTTAATCGTGTTGAATCACTCAAGCAATCACAAGACAGTCACTGAGACAACATATTGGGATTCGAACACGCGCTATAGAGATAGTAAACGTTTTAAAGATGGAGTTTATGTTGGAAAGGAAAGAGTCTGAGCCCAGGACTTCAGAAGCTCTTGATTATATATGATCTACTAAAATAAGCAAAAATGGTTTCGCAGATTTAGATTTTGAAAGATTCAGTTTTTGTTCGAAACGAAATATTATTTGTCAAAGTATATCATATATAAAAAACATACTCAAAATAGTAAACTTCATTTTTATGACCTTGATTTAAAAAACAAATATATTTTATACACATGAAATATTTCATAAGAATTTGTTGTGATCTGACGGTGATCCAATGCGCAGTTTATGCGGTAAAGAGCCCTAAACTTCGATACATGTGGAAATTATCCGTCTTGAGAACACATTAAATTAATTGCAATTTAGCAACCACCTATCCCTAATAATGTTGTGAGATTTCAATAAAAACCAGATCTGTATAGGATCTGTATTTAAGGGGGTTGGTGCATTTTGGCAGATTTGCCACTTTTTCAATTTGTTTTCTCTTGTGGGAAACCTTTTGCCACTTCAAAATATCGGATAAAAACTTTTTTCGAACAAAAGTTGCCACTTTTGAGCTTACTTTGTATAATCAGGTTTTTTTCAGATCGATTATTTTTTACTTTATAAATCGTCTTCTGAAAAAACACGCAAAAAACGCGGAGTTTGCTATCGAAAGTGTCTAAATTACAGTAACATTTGTTTCTTTTTCTTTTATTTAGTAAAAGCCCTAAAAACGGTCTCGACCACCGTTGAAAATTTAT
The DNA here is from genome assembly GCA_004367855.1 of Oikopleura vanhoeffeni. NCBI lineage: Eukaryota > Metazoa > Chordata > Appendicularia > Copelata > Oikopleuridae > Oikopleura > Oikopleura vanhoeffeni. The sequence continues at coordinate 27,162 of SCLH01001629.1, read as the reverse complement.
TTTAATTTGAAATTAAACGATTTGTACGTAAAAATCGAAAGGTTTAAATTTTTGAAAAAAGACGAAAAAACCGAAATTTTAGCACATCGAAAAAAATATTCACAATAATCACCATTGAGCAAGTTTGAGTGGGATAAAAATTATTTAGTTTTGAATAAAAAGAGGGCTTTGATGGATTTCTGCCAAACTGAAGTTTCGTTACAAAAGTATGATTCAGAGTATGTGGATCACCCGCCCTCAGAGTACAATCCTAAATATTGAAAATGCGAAATCTGAGCATTTAATTGGTTGATCCTTCTTAATCTGACCAATGAAATTCGGCCTATTCGCAATCAAGGTTTTAATTGGGTGCTGATATCTTGCTTTGTTTGTATCATTCAAATATTCGGATTTGTACTCTGAGGGCGGGTTATCCATATACAAGAGCGAAGAAACAAAACGAGGACATATTTGAATATAGTGAAAGTAAGCCATTCCCAATATTTTCAGCTAAAGATTCCATAAAAATAAGTTTGAAAATGTTTTAAACAAGGAAATGAGGAAAATTTTCAAAATATTCCAAATAACTTCGACCGAAAATCCCAAAAAAATGTCATATGATTTTCAAATATCATATGAAAAATATGTGGTCACTACGCAAAAAGTTAAAGTAGCCATTGAAGAAGTTTTTCATTTTGATTTGAAACAAATACCTGTTACAAAAATTTGAAGAAAAAATAAGGCATTTTTTTATAATGTTCGGAACTTTTTCAAAATTTCTCATTATTTGTCGAATTCGAAAATTTCATTTGGAACTCAAAATTTCTTAAAAAGCAATAATTCGAAAATTTTGTAGTTACAAAAGTTGCCTGGAGTATGAAACATTACTTTGGTGGTATATTGAGAAGAATATATAAACTTCAGATTTCGCATTTTTCAAATATTTAGGATTTGTACTCTGAGGGCGGGTGATCCACATACTCTGAATCATACTTTTTGTAACGAAACTTCAGTTTGGCAGAAATCCATCAAAGCCCTCTTTTATTCAAAACTAAATAATTTTTATCCCACTCAAACTTGCTCAATTGGTGATTATTGTGAATATTTTTTTCGATGTGCTAAAATTTCGGTTTTTTCGTCTTTTTTCAAAAATTTAAACCTTTCGATTTTTACGTACAAATCGTATTAATTCAAATTAAATAAATTTTCAACGGTGGTCGAGACCGTTTTTAGGGCTTTTACTAAATAAAAGAAAAGAAACAAATGTTACTGTAATTTAGACACTTTCGATAGCAAACTCGCGTTTTTTGCGTGTTTTTTCAGAAGACGATTTATAAAGTAAAAATAATCGATCTGAAAAAAACCTGATTATACAAAGTAAGCTCAAAAGTGGCAACTTTTGTTCGAAAAAGTTTTTATCCGATAATTTTGAAGTGGCAAAAGGTTTCCCATCTAGAGAAAACAAATTGAAAAAGTGCAAATCTGCCAAAATGCACCAACCCCCTTAAGTACAGATCTGGTTTTTATTGAAATCTCACAACATTATTAGGGATAGGTGGTTGCTAAATTGCAATTAATTTAATGTGTTCTCAAGACGGATAAATTTCCACATGTATCGAAGTTTAGGGCTCTTTACCGCATAAACTGCGCATTGGATCACCGTCAGATCACAACAAATGTCTTATGAAATATTTCATGTGTATAAAATATATTTGTTTTTTAATCAAGGTCATAAAAATGAAGTTTACTATTTTGAGTATGTTTTTTATATATGATATACTTTGACAAATAATATTTCGTTTCGAACAAAAACTGAATCTTTCAAAATCTTAATCTGCGAAACAATTTTTGCATATTTTAGTAGATCATATATAATCAAGAGCTTCTGAAGTCTGGGCTCAGACTCTTTCCTTTCCAACAAAACTCCATCTTTAAAACGTTTACTATCTCTATAGCGCGTGTTCGAATCCCAATAATGTTGTCTCAGTGACTGTCTTAGTGATTGCTTGAGTGATTCAACACCGATTAAATTTAGCGGTCCCAATATCAAGCACCCTAGCCTATAATCATACTCAAGACAATCACAAAGACAACATAAGGGGATTCGAACCCGCGCTATAGAGATGGTAAACTCTTTTGAGATGGAGTTTGGTTGGTAAAAAGATATAGTTATAATACCTAAGGATACCATTGGGTTCAAATTTTACCTCTCACCAATCCGGTTTTTCACAGATCACTTATCTGAGATTAGTCATGTCATTAAAATTATGATATACGCATTTCTGCATAAGACAAACCAATTCAATTCGTCTTAATAAATTCAATTTAAAGTTTTAGGGAGGGTGTCGTTGCTTAAACGATTGAAATTAAGATGAACAATGAAAAAACGGCAGAATAGAACAAATCAGTTAACCAAATAACTTTCAAATAACTAATTGCAAAGCGCTGAACTTATTGTTATTTATAATATAAATTTTATATTAATAAAAACTTCACTTATGCCTGTGGAGAATAATATAGGCGGAAATACGTTCTCTGACTTATTCGATGACGGCCACCCTTAATCATTTCCAATCTTTAACAAAATTTTAGAAACTTATGCCAAAAAATAGATTTTTTTATTTATTTAAATTAACTTATTAAGGGGGGTTAAAGCAAGCTTTTTAGGGCGCTCCAAGAATTAAAATACGATTATTGAATAATTTTCTGAGGAAAAATAACCCTAAAATATCATTGGCGAAAACTGAAATTCTCGATCTCCTCTAGAAATTTTATTTTTTACGTTCAATTTTACAAGTTCGACCTTGAAAACGTTGAAAATATTTTTATATTTTTTCCAACTAATACAGCTATAAAAAATTCAATTGTCAAAACTAAAACTTTTTATTATTCCATAATTTTCATTTTTATTCGAACAAAATTTGAGCAAAAATTCATACCTGAAATTTCAACTTTTATAATTTATAATCAAAACTTTATTAAAACTTACTAAAAACTAAACGGGAATAAATATAAAAACTCACTTAAAATCACTAAAACGACCATTTTATTTGTTGAAACTAATTTTAAGAAATAATATTGTTCGAGACCGATAATATCATTTTTTTTCAATTTTCGAGTGCAACTTCTACTGCGCCCAAACACAAACTCAAGACGAAATTCAATATTTTGCTTCGAGAGGTTTTTTAAAAAACATTTCTCATGGCTAAGCCGAAATTACGAAAATTTCGAATAATATATAGCTCGCGATCACCCTTTCTTGACTAAAATGTGGACTTATCGGTTTTTGAGCAATTTGGGACGAAATTAAAAAATTTTCCTTCAAGAAGTTTACGATAATCGAACTAAATATGAGTTATTAAAAATCATAAAAAATGGTTCATGGACGAAGGCTAGCCCCACTTTTTAAAGTTTATTTTTGGCACATTTCTAAAGACCGTAGAGCTCATTCGTGCGGCCAAATTTTAGTCTTGTTCTTCACAAATGGTAGATTGAAACCTTTTTCCTCGATGCATGGTAAAATCAATATCTTACCACTATTAGTTTCTTCAGGAAAGCCGATTTTAAAAATCCTAATTTGCTTTAACCACCTCCTTAACGATAAAATTGTATTCCAGTGTTTTGAATCATAATCGATTTTTAAATCTTATTTGTAGAAGTATTCGACAGAGTTCACTGTATTACAAATGTAAGTTCTGTATAAGTCATCCGATATTCAAACTTTCAGATTCAAAAGATATTTTAAGAAAATTAATTTTTATGAAATCACTCAAATTTGTCACCTTGAAACGTTTTGGGGATAATAATTGCCAGGTTTTGTCCATTTCCTTGTTACCTTTAAAAATACCATAAAATTTTGTTTTCACACTCTGTACAATTTTATTATTTTTTGAAGAGAGTTGCCATTGGACGTGAATGCATTATGGGCCATAATTTATGGCCTTTATTAGGGCTATAATTTATAGCCTATAAAAGCGGGTAAATTAAAATTTTCAAAAGTGTAAATTAAAAAAATGCGAAATTCATCGTGCAATTTTTTTCAACGCATATCCCTCTACAAAAGGATATAAAATTTAGTGAAACAGCACAAATGAAATTCTTTATCAGATGATGACAAATGTTGACAAAATACAGTGCTTTGGTAATAATTATGATGCCAATTTCAGCTTTTTAAATTTTACCTTTTTTCACAATTTACCCTTCACCCGTGAAAAGAATGATGGCCTACATTTGTTTATATTTTTCAGATCAGAAGATATTCGACGACTTCACTCAGCAATTATATATGGAAGAGAAAATTTCTATTTCATTGAATTTGCCCTTGATCTTGGAAAAAACTCGAAGTAGCTGGTTTTGCTACAAACAGCAAAAAACTTTTAACGATTCGCCATGTTGTAAGGTATCGAGTATTTTAACTTGTAACGTCACCTTAAAAATATTTTTAGAATTTAAGTTAAATAATAAGGACAAAACGGACTTTGGTCACTTGAAAACAAAAAAACACTGTAAGTGAATGGGGGTGGTTGATTTGATTAAAATTATTTTGAGCTTTTAGCCTCAAAAGTGGCATACAAAGCCCAAAAAGCTGTTTTTTAATACACAAATTGTGACCACTAGGTGTCTCCAATTATTTTTTTCATGGTTGGAATCGTGTTTTTTTAAGAACGATAACCTTGTACTATTGAAGAATCGTTGCTGACGGGTTAAGTATTGCAGATAAGTCTCTTGGGTATGAGTCATACCGTATGACCCTAAGTATAGTAGAAACTCCATGTTACCATTGATCGAGAGAATTTTTCGATTGACGTCTATAAAATTTATACACAGCGTTTATCTCATTTTCACACTATCCGGAGTATCTCGGCCCTACTATCAAAAACAAACTGCGTTTACTAAGCAGGGCCGGGATATTACGGATAGTGTAAAAGGGGGATATTAATCAATTTTTATGATGTTATGAAAACGATTGTTTTCTTATGTCAATCAATCTTTGAGATCTGAAGAGTATTAAAAACCGTGAGTCAATTTTAACCACATGTAGTGCTAAAGTCAAAATAAGTAAAAAAAAATTAGGGCCCTTTAGACAAAAATTTGAACGTTGAAGATCGATCTATCTACAAAACAAACGATAGTTTTCAAAAATACCGTTGATTTAGGTTCATATAGGAAGGATGTGAACAAATTTTACGACTTATTTATTTCACTGTCTAGAGCTTGTAGACCTGGTTGAGGCCCTAATAAATCTCGATTTAATAAAGGTACCAATCACATCAACCACCCTTTTAACGTTTTTTGATATCCATTTTGAATATTTTTCTCCGAAAGTTTGTGAACCTTCAAAATTGACAAAAATCTGTGTCTGGAAAACAGTTTCTTATCGAAAGTTTTGACAAAATTCGGAAAAATTATTTAATTTTTTTTTAATTTTTGGTAAGACGAAATTTTTTGAATTATTGAAATTCCGAGACTCTCAAAAACACGATTGCAGCCCTTGTTTTTTATTTGAAGAAAGTCCTGTACGAAATGCTTTGCCGTTTTTACATAACTATAAATCATAGTCTATGATAGGTTTTTAACACACAATAACTGGTAACACCCTAAGTATCTCTTTAATTAACAATTTTCAACTTGTCAAGTATAATTTGTGCATACAGTATTTGCTCATTTTGCTTTAATTTACGTCTATCATTAGTAATCCTGAGTTATTTGTATCTTGTTCAATTAAAATTTTTTGAACCTCTAGCCATCTAGCGGCGATTGTGTATTATAAAAAGACACTTTTTAAATAGATGAGCAGATTTAGAGAAAGACTAATCTTAAAATGATGTATGCAAAGCTTTCAACCTTATGTAAGTTTCATGCACAAAATCTTCGAATGGTAAAATTTTTATTTCTAAGTTTTGTTGGTTTTAACATTTTTACTGCTGATGTCCGTCTACAAAATTTTCACAGCTAAAACATGCATTAGCAAAAATTCAACCAAAAATTTTGTCACCCAAAAATGTAAATTCTCTATTTTTATCCTATATTTATTCATACTAAGCCAGACAAAATTTGCTTAACCTGGAACCAGTTAATCAGGATCGTTAAAATCAATTCACGTTCTGCCATAAATGAACCAAAAAATTTTTGTTCAGCTTTCCTGATATTTTTTGAAAATTTTAAAAGTTTAATTTATGGTTCATGCCAAAAAATCTACGAACGGTCCAATTTTGAGAAATTAACTGTATACCGTTTCAATAAATTATTTCGGCATATTTCGACTTTTTCAGGCTGATGTGAGCCGAATTTTTATAAGCCCAATTTGTACATCTTTTTGGAGACCTCAAAAAAGATGCTTTTGCAATTATGATTGCTTGACCAGGAAAGGCTTTCCCCAAATTTTCATCATTTTTATCGCCAAAAAGGATACATAGGGTATCAAAGCCGCCTTTTTTTTGTATGAGTTTTATAATATTATCACATGTACAGTATATAATACTGTAATGATGAAATATGTATTTTGTAAGCTAAAGTAATCTGTCAAACTTATCGATTGTCAGCTTGGAGATAGCCATGTTCTCCATCTTACATTTTCCAGCAAATGAATAATAATTTTGAAATAATTTTCATCATTTCTCAGAAAAAAGAGCTCGACTGCGACTTAATCTTGCAATAACCGCCACAGAAATCACTTCCTTGCCAACTTACGTCTAGACGGCATGCTCATGCGAGTCGCGGCCAAGTCCATACATCATTTCCTACTTTTTTCCATACTTCATTTTATAATAAATTATAATTTTTAGTGATTTTAACCATTTTGAAAAATCTCAAAAAAATTATCTATAATATCTGATTAATATTGGTCAATATAATATTGGTTATTATATTGGTTAATCAATTCTTAAATAAATTATCATTTTTTTAATGTTCCTTTTTGCAAAATTTAGATCTTAAAGGAAATGTTGGGACACGAAATTGGATATTCCAGAAAACTTTTTGATTGCCCAATTTTGTAGAGAATTTCACTGAGTTTTTTAAAGCCAGGATTTTCTGAATTTATATTTTTCAAAGAAAAAGTAACGTTTGGGATTTTTTGAAAATTGTGACAATTTGAAGTGAAAGTACCAATTCGACCCTCTAGAAATTTTTTGTCACCTTTAAAATTGCGAATGTATGACACTCTAAACAACCTTGTTCGAAATACTGCCAAAAAAACGCTTAAATTTCATATTTTTATTTTTTTTAATTTAAAAGTTCAGATATTCAACAAAACTAGAAATTCACAAGTCGGTTCCTGAGACTTGGAGATAAAAAATCAGAAAAAAAAGGCTAACCGTTTTAGACCTTAATCAGCCTTGCGGTGAATTTGAAGCACACAATTAAAAACAAAATTCTACATATTTCAAGGAGGAGTAGCTTTTTGACGTGAGCTCCCCAAATACAGTCTGTTGGGCCACTAGAGAGCAAAATTGAAAAAAGGCTACGTTGGTATGAAGTATTATTACTTCATTCTATAATTGCAATATCAATAAAAAGTGATGAGAGATGAACTGAGGATAGGCCTTTTATGCTTTAGGGACGCCTACTAAAACCATTTTTCCTGAGCGTGAGGTTAAGGTATCGATGCTCCGAATAGTACTGCACCTTACTTTAAGAGTTTACTACGTATTGAAAAATTAATTACTTTCTGAACAGGCTTTCAGAAACTTCAACTTTTGAAAAAGTGTAAAAGAAGAGCCCAATTATCGTGCTCCACATCCTTAAATAATCGGGGGACTTTTTTAGCGGATTTGAAAATGGTTTTCGGCATTTTCTGGAAGACTATAAATCAAAAAGATTTTATTTTTTTGGAATACAAGAGTTCATCGACGATTGAGCTTTTGGTCAAAAAAATTTCAAAAAATGTAAGGTCAACTGTTCTAGAAATGATAAATACTGTGTTTTGAACCAAATTATTCTTGCAAAACATGTTTATTTTTTCACTTTGATATAAATTTTCATCAAACTTTACCAAAAACTTACAAAAATATTTACTACCAGAAATAAGTTTGGTAGTTTTTGATCTCTTTGAAATTTATATCATTAATTTCTCATTTGTTATTCTAGAAAATTAGATATTTGCTACAGACCGGAATGTAGACCGCTTGTAGACCGGAATCGAATTTTTCTGAATGCCAGACAATTTTTCTTCTTGAAATATCTCCAAAATAAGGTCAAAAAAAATCTTGTGCTACTGAACAGAAAAGTCTGAAAACCAATTCTATATTTTTTAATATTTGAGGTCAAAAACCAAAAATACAAACATCCGGTCAAAATTTAATCTTTTAGAAATAAAATAAGTCTAAAGTTTTCTATTTTTTTTCACATTGAATGCATTTTCAAACCACATATGATAGGTGACATATGATATGTCACATATCCCCTTTCACACTTTTGTGAATATCCCGGCCCTACTACATAAAAACACACTACGTTTCCTTATCAGGGACGAAATATTCACAATAGTGTCAATAGGGGATATTGTTTTAAGTTTAAACTTTTAGCATGATTTGATTAGTTTTAATAGACCCTCAATTCTCAAAAGCCCAAAAATGCGGAAAAAAGACCCAAGACCTCTAAAAACTACCCTAGGTCCTTAATTTACAGATTTATAAAACCTTTGTATGCTCTCGCTGTCAGTAAGTTGTCGCTTATATCATATTTTTATAAAATAATTTCAGTATTTTATTTGTTCCAGTCGATTCTGGCTTCACCATTTGGTATCGAAGGTGGCGATAGTCCACAATATAGAATATTAAGCAACTACCGCGAATCAAAAAGAACAAAACCTTCCTATAACCCACGTCGAAAAATTCAATCAATGCTCAACAATAAGGATCAGTATAGAAAATTAAAAATTAAATTGCCTTTGCTAGCCTGATAAAATTGACTGATGCTTGTTTTATCGGGACGATATTCAAAAAAAATTGTCTGAGTTGCAATTTTACAGAGCTAGTTAAGGAAAATCTAAAGCTTTAGCAATAATTTCAAAAGTGCAAATTTATAAATCAAGTAACAAGAGTTCACAGTGACCTGGTCACTTCGGAAAGTTTCAAGATTTATCGCCTCTCAGACCATTTATCGAAATTTCTTGGAATGTTGACATTATACGTTGAATAAGCAAACTAAGATTTGCAGAAAAACAATTTTTCATTTCGATGGTTGACTTTTTTAGCGGTCCAATAAACCGACGATTTTTGGCCGTTTTTTACGATTTCAAGATTAAAAATATATCTCCTCCGAGTTTTAATTTTATATTAAGGCCAACATTTAATAAGTACCCGTTTGTTATATTTCTAAGATTCGCAGTAGAGTTTTTTCTGAAATTTCTATTCATCCTGTGAAATAAAATTTTTCGAAAAAAAATTTCGGAGAAAAGTTCGCTCAGATTTTGTCAAAAGTAAGCCCAAATGGAAGCCAAGAAAACACTGAACATAAAATCTTTCTGAGTTTTTTATAAATCGTGTTTTTATTTCCCAAAAATTGATAAATGTCAACTTATGTCATACAAAATATTTTTGAGACCCTCAAAAAGTGCTTTCCTGACCATGTATTCAGATAAAACGACTACCCCTATACTCGCAGTCGTCTATATTTTTAAAAAAAAACATTAAAATAAAATTGGGAAAATTTGTTTCTAGAGCCTTTTTTTGCTACGACCACCCCCTTAATTGAGTTCTATAGTAAGGTTAAAAACAAAGCTGTTAAATATTTCTAGAATTATTCTTAAATTGTACAGCCTGAGTTTACGGCTTTTTTATTCCGCTTGGTAGACAGCCAAAATTGCCTTTACTTTGCTATAGATTTTCGCTGTCTAACAGGTAGAATAAAAAACGCCGTAAACGAGACAAATCAGGCTGTACAGTGGTCGTTCAAGAAATATTACCTTTTGATCAAAAGTTTTCGTTGAAAATCGTTCACGATTGCGATAAAATAAAATGCCGTTGATCCATTTGCCTTTGATTTTGCTTAAAAAATTTCTTAAAATGTTTTTCCGAAAATGTCAAAAATTTTAACTGAATCATTTATAATTATAGGAAATTCGAGAAACTGTTTTAAATTTTTATGGAATTGATGACAATTTAAAAAAAACATCAGACGGAATGACTTGTTAACGGACTTCAATGTAAGAATAATTTTTTTGATCCAATAAGAACTTCTTTATCTAACAAAACTAATTACTACTTTTTTTTCGTTTAACTTAAACTTTTATTGGTCATATAAATGAACTAAAAGATTTTTGACAGAAGAAAGGTTTGGAGAAGTTTACGAAAGCTCAATAAAAAAACCTCGTTGAGGAAAAAGAGCAGAATTTTTACTCGTAAGAGCTCTTTAGAGGGCTTTCCTGGGTGACTTTTCAGTCGTCCCTGAGTATTGAGACCGATTTCCTGGTGTTAAAGTCCTTAAAGGCCCTGTTAAGGATTGTCTACTGACTTCAACCCCACTCGGCCTAAAATAGTACAGGAATCCAGTAGGCCCCCCTCCGGAAGTATTTAGCAGGAATGTATTACAAGAAAAAGAAATGTTTTTTATTTTGGTCGTTTTTTCTGGACTTTACTTCACCTACAGGTCTTTTTCGATGGTCAGTCGTAGTAATTTGGCTATATTAGTAGTGCTACGGTATTTTAACAAATAATTATGGCGTACCTCTAAAAATATTTTGAAAAATTGTATTCCAAAAATTTAATGTGCCGCCAGTTTCTGTGGAATATTCATTATTTTCTAGATTTTCGCGAATTTGGCGCAGACAATGTTTTTCGCGATTGATCAGACCGCTTCGTGGTTTTTGCTGGTAGCCGAGCTGAGATTTTGTCCCAGTCGTATTATGTTAAGGTAACAAGTTGTCACGAAGTTACTTTTTTACAAAAACTTTTTGTATCTGCGGAAGTTTTGAGAACTTATTGAGAGAGAAAAAAACTAACTTTTATTTGATAATGATAAAAACGGCCGGGTTGAGTCACTGTATTTTCTATAAAAAAATTCTGCGTTATTTTTATAAGGACTCGCAATTGTGGGATTGTAGGAGTTTTTGATGAGTAAATTCTCATTTGTAGCAGGGATTAGGAGCAGGGATACCCTTAAATTTCATAAATAAATGTACGGGTTTCTTTTCCCGTCATCCTAAAGCTTTGCGAATACGTATAACGTTGAATATGTTTCGTAACTGCCTTATGGCTCGATTCATGAGCAATATTTGAATCAAAATATGGCAGATTTGTCCGTACTACGAACTCGGTCGGAAAAGTCGTGGAATAATTTTCTTATTCTCTTGAAAGTACGGAAATTACAAGTCTTTTGATGTTGGAAACAAGTACCGATTCTGAGGAAAATGGAAAAAAATCTGAAAACGCGAACTTCAATTTTTGGCGTTTCTTTCTGTTTCTGAACAATAAACTTGATAGAATATAAGCATATTGATCTTAGCGCCTTGATTTTTGTGCATGTGCATATCCATACAAATAATAAAATGAAATTAAAAAAAACTGCAAAAAAATGAAAATGACCTTAGTCTAAGGTAGGAACGGCAAAATTGACCAGTTCCGGTTTTATTTATTATCAGAGGACTTTTAGTTTCAGTGCTGAAATTGACCAAAAAAATTTGGAAAACAACTATGTTTTTTTTCCCTAAAATCAGCATCTTTTGAAAAATTTTTGCCTATCATTTGGCTTGAAATTATTTTTGAATTAATTTCGAAAATTCCAAGCCAAATAATTTGCAATTTTGAAAAGGTTTTCCGGTTTAGACCACTTTGCTGGTGAAAGTTTGTAAATTTAATTGCATAGATTATTTTCATTTATAATTTACTAGAACATATCAAAAAATCACCAAGCGTAGGCAAAAAAAGTTTTTCAATGAATTTAACCCTCCGAAGCATATAAAAAAAAGTTCCGCCATGGCATAATAGCCTTTCAGAAAGCTATACTTTGAGAGTTGTTCACAGAAAACTCTTATAAGATAAACCTTCAATTTTTCCTTAATGATCAAGTTGAAGAGTTACATTTTTGAAAAAAAAATTTCATATTCTAACAATTTTATGTTTAATTTTAGGAAAAAACGTTTGAAAAGCAAGGTTAATTAAACCACGTGATACTACCTCGTGGTAAGCTCCACCAAATGTATGTTTATCTGAATAACTGCGCAGTGCTCTGTTTTACTCATTACTATTGTCTGATCAACTGTATCTGGGAATCAGAAAACATTTTCAAATAAGTTCAAAATATTCATGAAAAAATCACGTTTTTTAGGAAAAAATTGTTAGTTTTCTTGATTTAATAAAATTATTTGATTATTATTACAATATTAAGGCGTACCATTCCGGCATGATTTTCATAAATTATATATTTTTTCAAAACATATCATTTCATCTATACTTATATCAAAATAAGATATTTTGAAATTTCACTCCCAAAAAAATATGTTTGCTCCAGATATGTCCAGAAAGCTAATTTTTTCAAATTGTACTCAAAACACTTTCCTAAAAACTGGTTTATTTGAAATTTTCATTTGAAATTTGGATCAAGAAGTATTTCTTCGGAAGTAAAACTTAAACGAAAAATCGCCTTTCAATCAATTTGTCATAAAATTTGACCCTAGTATCCGAAAAAATTTTAGGAAATATTTTTAGATTCACATTGTTGAATTTTAAAATTCATTATTAGGAGAAGTTTCTGCAATCATTTTTATATCATTTTTGACTGATTTGAAGTGACTTTAGCTTTTCAAAAGTCTATATGCCTCGGAAGGTTAAAAGTCACCGCATAATGCAATTTGGTTTGAAAAAATGACCTGAAGCTTTCGCGCAATCAAAAACTGGCATGAAATTCAAATTTGAGATTTGCCAGTTTTTAGGAAAGTGTTTTGTGCATGCATAAAATTGGCTTAATATTAGCTTTCGTACTTTGGCGGAATTCTTTTTATATGATCACAAGATTTAAACGACTAGAAAAACAAACGTCCTGAGTCAGGACTCCTGACTCTTTTCGATTTTTTCATTTAATTTTCATGGAAAAAACCCCTGATTTTGAAATAAAATGCATATAAAATTTAATAGCACGATATTAACAAGCAACTTAATTCAGGATTCAAAATTTGAACTTCAAATTGCAGAGTGATCTTATTATACGGTTCGGAAAGTCTCCGTCCGTTTCATAAAAACATATATTTGAACGCAGTATGATGTTCTATGATAAAAGTAAATTAGAATACGGTATAACGAACTTTTAAACGTTCAAATAGATCTTTTCTGAAGAATAGGATAATCTTTTTAAGTATAAGTTCAGTAGACAACCGAATTACGCTTATTTCAGACGATTATCTTCGAGTTAACTTTACCAGCTCCAAGAATATAAGACAAGCTTTTTAAAATATAAAGCGCCCTCTTTCAGCATATAAAACATTTTATTTTCGAATAACGATAAATCGATATTATAATGATATTTGTAAAACTTTTATTTTTTGTTATATCTGTAAAGTCAATTTGCTTTGATTTGTGTGCAGAAAGGGAGGATTTATAAATTTTTGCTTACAGAAATAGAGAAATTTTTGTGTTTTTTCATTGAGAGAGTCGCACTTAGAGAAAACTTTGGCCATTTTTATTTGTTTATATTTTGACGGTTAATTTGTTGCTACTTTGAAATTTTTGAATAATAACTCAATAAAAGATAGATTGCCATCGAATGTGTCTGAATTGAGGGCTAATTGGATGCAACCACCGAATTTCTCAAAAAAAATGCGGAACATCGAATTAAATATTTTCATGTCTGGAATTATATAAATTGAATTCGGTGGTCGCGTCATTAAACAATTCGACAAATTTTAGTTTATATTTTTATACCTGTAAATCGAAAAGAGCTACGATAAATATCTATTTTACCGTGTGTCAGTTGCAAAACTAACAAGAAAGCTCAAAAAATGTGGGCATATACGAGAAAAGTTGAAGTGAGCATACTGAATTTTTTGACCCGGGGATTTTCGTAATATTTTGCACAAGAAATTTGAAAAAAATAAATTAATTTTCAAATGAATAAATTTCGTTAAATAAAATATAAATTCAAAAATTCCGGGTTTTTTTTTATATGAAAAAATGAAATCCGTTTGGCAGATCTATTTGTTCTGAAAATGGAGCAAAATTTGCATGCTCTTGCAAAACAGGTTTTTCTGGAGATGGACTAAAAAACGGAACTGGTTGTCTTGACCTTGACGAATGTGCAATGGATACTCATGATTGCTCCACAGAAAATGCGCGATGTGTGAATACCGAAGGATTTTACGATTGTCGATGTCAGAAAAATTTTCGACTTCTTCATGGAAAATGCTTTGGTCCATTTTGTGGAGAAACAGAAGTTGCTAAAGATTGGCTTGAGCCTTTTGAGACAAAAAAAGGATGCAAAGCGCCAACTTGTGATAGCAGTTTCGAGATTATTGACTCTTGGAAATTCTCAAGAAGATCGCACAAAGGAAAACACGTATTTCGTTATGGCTTTAGGTTTGAATCATCACATTTGTCATTTTCTAGCAGCATTCATTCAACGTTTTCATCTAGGGCCTTGTAAAGATTCGGCAAATTTTGATAAACAAATATTTTGCAGTTGGGCGAGTTGCACATGTGGTTACTAAAGACCAAAAGTTTGATGAACCAGCTGATTACGTATCTTTTTTGGTCGTACAGAATCAGCAATTATGATTGCAAGAAATTTCGATCTATCACATTTAGATTTTTCGTGCACTTTTATTATTTTATTTTCATCGCAAAAACTCTTTATATTGTCAATTTAAGCTTAATTATATTGCCAAAAAAATTTGATCTTCAAAATTGGCTTGACTGCGGACAACCTAGGAGGTTCTCGCAAGCATTTATTAAAAATATCATTCTACCTTAAATTTTCTTTTAGTGCAAAAATCACAGTACCAACCACTAGTGAGTGGTCGATATTGTTGGAATTTCCGAAAAATACAATTGGAAGTTTTCAGACTTGGAATGCACGATTTTTCAATTTCTATCGACAAAATGGAGAATTAAAAATCCTATTTCACAAAAAATGGTACAATTCAGACAAAATGGATCATAACAGTTTTATAGTCATCGCCGATCATCTAAATACTGATCAAATTCGTAAGTTTAATTCACCCAAAAAAAAAATTTTAACTCTAAATGTGATAAAAATTATTTTCAACAACGAAAAAATGCTAAAATTATTTTCGAATATTTTAATTTCAAAGTTTTAACTGTTTAAAATAAATCATTTTCTTTCAAAAAATCCACCCGATTTAATTCTTTTCAAGAAATTATATGAATGAATATTTTTACATAGCCGCTACCCGTTATTGGAATAGCCGAGAAAAAGATCATTCATGTTTCCGGTCTCAAATTCAACGATCTGGTTCTGAAGACCCTGGTCTCGAAGGTCTCTTGAAAACTAATTCTACTCTCGACGAAGTCACAAACCTCACTTTCAAACGAAATGGATCTGTTCGAGTTAAATCTAGAAAAATCTCATAAAATCATCAAAAAAATTTATTTTTTATGTTGTAAAAAGTTGAAGTTCAAAAATCAAAGTGCTCGCTGAGTGCCTGCAATAATTCTGCTTTATTTTTCGATTTAAATTCGATTTTATAAATTATCACATAAACTTATCTTTATGACCGAGTCTTGAAATAAGTTCAAACCGTAAAATTTTTCTAAAAAATTTAATTAAATCATCGAAAATATTTTTCAAAAACAAGAATTTTTTTCATTTTTTATGCGTTTAACTCCAAGTTTGTTTATTTTCGTGCAACAGTATCGTCAAAAAGTCTAAAATCTTTTAACTCAAATTTCACCATGAAATCAACGTCGAGCTCTTGAAGAGCAGCTCTTCTCAATAACAAGAGAAACACTGGATATCTTCTTATCACACTTTTGTGCCAATCCCGGTCCTACTGCTTAAAAATACACTCCGTTTGCTAATCAGGGTCAGGATTGGCACAAAAGTGTGTTAAGGAGATAAACCATCAATTTACGTCTCGGCCCGAGACTCTCGCGGTTAAGTGATTTTATTTGTGAAGATTTTATTCAGTCAATAAAATACAGGAAGTATTGCGCTGTGGTTTTCATGAGGTTAAATCGTAGTTGTAGCTATCTGGTACATGCAGAATTGTAGTTTTGGTTATTTTCTGGCAAATAATAGTAGAAACAACCACTCAAAAAGTGTTTATTATGATATGATTATTATATTAATTCGTTAGTTAGTCTATTAAACAATAAGGATTCAAAATTCTTGAACGACACTCAATAGTATTCAAGTGATGCCAGCAAAAATTAGTTAAAAAAAAGCAATCCGGTCATACATCTTCGCGCATTTCGCATTCTTAAGGAGGTGGCATAAACCCGGCAGATTGAAGTCAATATAACTCACGAAAGTAATAAGTTAGTTTATTTTTTGTGTGCTTATTATCGGTATCTCAACCAGAATCTAAATATATTGTTTTGAAAGAAGACTTAGGCAGTTTTTATTTTAAAAGGAACCACCCCTACCGATGACGATTATGGAAAAGCCATTGGCGATATTGAGAAACGTGTTTTTCATTCAATTGCCAACTAAAGAAGCTCAATGTAGAAATGTTATTAAGTTAATTAAACATCCGGTTCACATATAAACAGGAATATAATTTTTTGATAGCTTCGAATCCCGATGGGTCCAATTTTTTTTCTTGAAATAAGCCGGAAAGGCAAATTTCTTATGATTATTCATTCTTATATCACGAGTATACACGTTCACTTATTTAACTTCCTCACACCCATTCTCAATGGGCCATTGACTATATTTAAGCAAAAAAAAGACCTACAATTTATCAATGTGTCATAGTTTGCAATTTCATTTCCAAAAATATTAACTTCAATTCCATACGATAAGCCGTTCAAAAGATATTTTTCCTACTTTTTTTTAAGATTTTTGCCAAAAATTTTTAAAAAAATATTTTTTTGAAAACTATACATTTGAGAATTTATGAAACTCAAGATAGTAAAAAAAAACATTTCTCAAATAATTATTGTGTAATCAAGTGTTAAACATAAGGTGGTACTGATTTTTACTTACCAGCTGATGAAGAGATAGCGATCGAGATATGATATTTCAAACCTGAGACAAGCTTTAAATAACCAGAGTTTTATTTGTAAATTTGTAACTTTTATGTCATTGTAAAAAACGCATGGTTTTCTGAGAAATACAAGGTGTGAACCTGTTTTTTTTCTCGCAGTTATCGACTTCACAGACTTTATAATTTAAAAATGTTATATGTTATTTATTCAATTCTAACCTTGAGCTCAATCAGTAAATAATAACTAAATTGGTATTATTTCTTGTTTTCTCGTAATAAGCGCTCAAAGTTGCGCCTAAAAAGGCTTTTGGGTGTTAGGCGAAGATCTGGTTTCTGGGTGTGAGTAGGTCAACCATATTTTTGATAGCATCCCGTTAGAAAGAAACGTGTTTCGATTTTTTTCCTCAAATTTTATAATGAAATTAACTGTATAATAAATATTCGGTCACCAGTTAACCGGTAGACCAAAAAAATAAAACATTTGTCGCCTATGGTTTCTTCCAAAATCGTCATCGATAAGGGTGGTTGAACCACCGTGGTTCCTTAAAATAAAACTACCTTACGGGGCCCCGCGGGGCTAAAGTTTAAGATTTTTTATAAACTTTCAAAAATTTTGAAAATAAATTATTTCGAATTTATTGCTTTCCTTAGATTTTGGAAACTTCTCTTAGTCTCTTTTAAAGCGTTTGCAAGCCCTGAAATAAGTTTCTCTGAATTAATCAGTTATCAGTAATCAACCGCCAATGTGACGACTAAGAAAATTCATGAAAATTAATCCAGAATTAATTTAACCATATGAAACACTTTCCTATTCCAAAAACTGAGAGGAACATGATAATTATCAGCAAAAAATAAATTAAAGTTATTAAATTAAAATGAAATTCCATCATAAATTCACTTTTTAAAATATTTATTTTTCTACCAAAAAAAAGTAATACCTCCGATTAAATATTATATTGATTGTAAAAGATAGTAATCAACAGAAAAATCAATTTATTTGATCATTAAAAAGGGTATTTGAAGTATCGTTATACTGTTGAATTAAAATTTAGTATAATTGGGTCAACTTGACTTTAACCCTTGTGCTCTGCGGTTTGAAAATGTTCTTTATTTAAAGTTTTAGAAAATTCATATTTAATTTTTTGTTCAAGCCAGAAAGCTTTTATTGACGAAGTGGTCGTCGCAAATTGAATTGTTGTTTTAGATACATCGTCTGTAAAACTTTATGGCAAACGGAAAGTTTTAAATTTGCAAAAATCACAGGAAATTATTTTTTCCTCAATGGAGCACTATAGATGGTTTTCAAATATCATTATTTATAAAAAAATTTTGTTCGATCCAATTTGAAGCGAAATTGAATGGGTCATAAGTAACGTCCACCATTAAAATCGACCTATAAAAATACTGAGTAGATTGGTCCAAAACTTTTTCAGGGCAAATAACAAGCCAAATTGATAAAATAGAGCAATTTTTCTGATTTTCTGAGTATTTAATAATTTTAAAAAAAAAAATGTCAAATTAGTAGTTTTTGGTTCAACGCTACTTATTAGTAAAATTAACACATAATTTGCAAAAAAAATAAAATTTATGATTCTTTGGCTCTCAACCCTCGATTTTTCGAGAAAACAAATTGTAAAACTTAGAAAAGGGATGTTATAAGTTAATAAAATTAGGAACATATTTTTTGTGAAACTAGGAGACATCTTCACTAAGTCATAATGACAATTCATAAACAAACTTGATTGTAAAAGTCCCAAAATTGAGTCTTCGCAAAAACTCGCATTGTTCACTAACTGATTTGTTTTTGAAGCATAGAAATCTTGTTTGACACCCATATGGATTACCGGACCTCAGAGTACAAATCCTAAATATTTAAAAAATGCGAAATCTGAGCATTTGATTGGTTGATCGTTTCTCAACCTGACCAATGAAATCTGCCTATTCCGCAATCAATGGTTTTGATTAGGTGCTAATATCTTGCGTTGTTTGTATCATTTAAATATTTAGGATTTGTACTCTGAGGTCCGGTAATCCATATGGTATATGATATACCAATATAGCCTATTATTATATAGGTCTCGGGTTAGTCTTCCCGCTTCTGAAACGGGAACCCGATTTTTGGCAGGTTCCTGCTTTTTGTTTTCGAACGGGAACTCGCCAAACATCGGGTTCCCGCACAAAAATGGGAGCAGGAACTCGCCAAACATCGGGTGCCCGCACAAAAAATTAAAACGGGAACTCGTCAAACAGCGGGTTCCCGCACAAAAAAATAATTAAACTGAGAATTTAAGCTTTTGATTATAATTTATTTTTTTAACTTCAAAAGAAATTGTTCTAGACGTAAAAATTTTATTATTGATTTCAATTATTTTCACTTTCCATAAGAAAATGAATGAGTTTGATAATACAGAGAGGGACAAAACCTACACGCTTAAAGACGAAGACGCATACGTAAGAACCTCAACTCCAATGGAAATGAATTTCCCAAATTATATTCCGTTCGAAATGTGTGCCTCCGAATCAACTTTGGAGGCCCCAACTTCCAGTGATGGAATACAGTTGGACCAAGAAAATGAAAATATCTGTGTGATAGAACCAATATTCAAACTCGAAGGTATTATCAAAAATCTGCAAATATCAGTTCTTCTCGTAGATTAAAAAATGGGTCATGATTCATGAATGATGTTTATTTGCAAAAGTGCTTCGCACAGAGTCTGTCAGACATCGTTGGTTTTTTAGAATATTTATGAATATACATTCGATTGAATTTAATCAATTAGATGCAGTTACTTATCAAGATTGATTTTTTTTGTCTCGAAGATTGTCTTGAAAGCAAAGTTAAAAGGACTTGGAGGCTTGAAGTCCAAGCATTCGAAATATTTTGTAATGCAATAAATGTAAGTTATATTCAAAAAAAGTTTTTCAATCTATCTTCATAATAATTTTTTTTCAGTCATATAATATGACTCATATTAAAGAAATTTGAACTTATTTTAATTCAAAAACATTTTTGAAAATACTCCATGATCAATTTTGAGAAATTTTTGATAGTGCTGACAAAAATCAATGAAAATCTGTCAAATTATTTTTGAAGGATTTTTTAAGCATTTTGATCCAATGAAATTTATCATTTACCTTTATTGTATGATGGTCCTTGATTCAAATTCGTAAGCTTTGTTTCATACGATTTCCTGAATAAAAAATATTAAGGACAACATTTGAAAAATATTTTGTCTTTTTTTTTGCATGAAATAAAAATTAGATAACAATGTAACGTTAAAAAGGATTGGCAGTTACAGGGCAAAAATCACTAATTAAGCATTTTCGGTTTAGAAAACTTTATTTTAACAGAAAATTATTGGATTCAGGTACTTTAGAGAGCAATTTAGATCCGAAAAGTATAAAGAAAAATCCGATCCGAAAAATATAAAATATTTTCAAATCGCAAAACAAATTCTGGTGAAGCTGATTGTAAAATTGGCCTTTTTTTTAATTCCCTGAAGCACCCGAATCCAATAATTTTTGAAAAAGTTAAGTTTTATTAACCGAAAATACAAAAATAGTGATTTTTTGTTTTTTGACGTTTTCGCCCTTTTACTGCTAACCCGTTAATAAAAAGCGTGATGTATATCGAAAATGATCTCTACTGCGCCTTTTACATCAGTAGACGTAACTATGAGCCAGTGTCTAATTAGAATACTCGATTGTCGACTTAATTTAAAAATCCCACTCATTTCATTGGTCACTTACTCCTACTGGTGTAAACGGCGCATTAAGGATCATTTTCGATATACAAGGGAGCGATATCGCCGGCCAAATAACGCCGAATTTGCCAATATCGCCGAAAAAACCTACGCAATAATATAATTTTTAGCTTTATTCCTGCCAGTGCCGATTTCGCCAAAAACACCGATATCGCCGAGATTGCGTAGGTTTTGAAAGTTTTTATAACTATATCTTACAACAAGTAACAACTATACAGTATATCCCTTTACGAGGAAAGAACATATTTTTCAAATTTGGTCTAATACATTATGCACTTGAAGGGGTCGGTGCATTTTGACAGATATGCACTTTTTTCATTTTTTTTCTCTCGATGGGAAACTTTTTGCCACTTCCAAATTTTCAGATAAAAAGATTTCCAAACCAAAGTTGCCACCTTTGAGCTTACTTCTTTTAATCTGATTTTTTCAGATCGATTATGTTTACTTTATAAATCGTCTTTTAACAAAACACTAAAAAAACGTGTGTTTGCTATCGAAGGTGTCTAAATTAAAGTAAAATTGTTTTTTTTTATTTTTTATTTATAAGAAATTGTTAAAACCGACCCATTCATCATTTAAAATTTATTTAATTAGTTTATATACGATTTCTACGCCAAAATCGAAAATTAAAAATTTAGAAAAAAAGGAAATTTTGGCAAATCGAACAAAATTATTTTTTTTCATGAGGTGAATGAAATTTATTTTAAACGGTAGATGGGTTGGCTTACCAATTTGGCAAGTTTCGGTGTGATAATTTTTCTTATTCTGGATAGAAAGGGCTTCGATGGATTTCTGCCAAAACGTAGTTTTGTTGCAAAAAGCATGATTCAGAGTATAAACAAGAGCGAAGAAACAAAACCAGGACATATTTGAATAAAGTGAAAGTAGCCATTCTCAATATTTTTAGCTAATGAATTCAAAAAAAAAGTTTGAAATTTTTGAACTAGAAATGAGGAAAATTTTCGAAATACTTCTAATTATTTTTGACCAAAAGTCACAAAACCATGTTATATGATTTTTCAAATAGCATATAAAAAATATGTGGTCACCTACGCAAAAAGTTAAAGTAGCCATTTTTAAGAGTGTTTTTTTGTTGGCTTGAAACAAATATTTCAAACAAAAAAAATTTGCAAAAAATAAGGCATTTTTCTATAATGTTCGGAACTTTTTTCAAAAATTACTCATAATTTGTCGAATTCAAAAAGTTTAATTCGAACTCAAAATTTTCTTAAAAAGCATAAATTCGAAAATTCTGGAGTCACAAAACTTGCTTGGATTATAAAACATCACTTTGATGGTATATTGAGAAGAATTTATAAACCCAGTAAAAAGTTTTTCATCAAGAGCCCATATCCGTATCTGTCAAAATGCACCGACGTACTTATGTACTAGACCAAATTCGAACAATATCAACCTTCCTCGTGAAGGGATAATTCGATAACTATCTCTGACCAAAATTAAGGTTTCTTTCCCGATAATCGCAAACGAACTTTT
The DNA here is from genome assembly GCA_004367855.1 of Oikopleura vanhoeffeni. Taxonomy (NCBI): domain Eukaryota; kingdom Metazoa; phylum Chordata; class Appendicularia; order Copelata; family Oikopleuridae; genus Oikopleura; species Oikopleura vanhoeffeni. The sequence goes on along the minus strand of SCLH01001629.1, from coordinate 4,827 downwards.
TTATCAAATATATTTTAAGTAGTATTATTTTCAAATATAAATAATTCTGTCAATTCTTAATTTGATCGGACAAAAAACGTCAAAATCGAAGGTCGATTTAAAAATAACGTAGTCCGAAAAATATGTCAATGAGAATACGAGATATAAACACGTTATTATAAAAGGTTTTTATTAATTTGGTATTAACAATTTTACTACAAGAAGATTTTACTGTAAGAAGATTTTTATTTTTATTATTTCAAAAGTAAATTCTAGTTCAGAAGGTCGATTTCATCAATGAGAGTTTTTCAAATTGAGAAGTATTCCGACATTATCAAACATTTCAAATTTGCCCTCGGGCGTCAATTGTGGGCATCAATAGACCTATAAGGTTATTTATGGGTTTTGAAAAGTCAGTTTGAGTTATTTGAAATTTTTCATTATTATTTTCAAATAATGAAATTGTGCTTTTTAACGCCACTTGCGAACTAAAAAAATTACTGCGTAAGTTTCCGAAGCGTCGAGACACAAAGTAATTTGTCGATACTTGAAGTGATTTGACGCATATTTTAAGCAAATTGTATAAAATCATGGTTTCGAATCACGTCTAGTCTCGACGACACTTGAAATTAACACGGTAGGTCATATTTTATTTTTGTTAAAATTGAATTTTTCAAATTTAAGTCATCTGAGAAAATTAAAAATTCGTCAGAGCAAATAAGAAATATAAAGGTTTATGGCACATTCGTGACTCTCATTAATAAATACAAAAAAAAATTATTAAAAAGTTATTTTATTATAGAAGATCGGACGGACGATTTCCAATTAAAAACGGACTCAGGAGACTATTTGCAAACATTTATTACATATCGTCAATAATTTGTGCCGCTACTTTTTTGGATCTTTTTTATTAGAAGTTACTTGCTCTACAGATAGAAACAAACTCAATAAGAGAATGACTTTCAAGAGTAGATTCGGAATTTCTTTTTTTGACATTGCTTTCTCAGAAAATTTATAATCAGTAAACGAAAATTACGAAATTACACCTCAGGAGAAAAATTATACTTTTTCAGCATTTCATATTTTTTATATATTATTTATACTCCAAATAACTTATAATTAAGATGAGTACAAGTTTGAAGATAATTTGACATTTTTTGTAAACAGGGATTATAGGTAAAATATTCCGGAGAATTGTTTTTTGACTCATTTATTTTTGACCCTTATGGTGTCAAATTACACTTATTTGTTTCACCTTTAAACCTTGTTTTTGAAAACATTACAGGTTGGATTTTAAACTTGTTTTTCTGGTTAAAAGCATTAATTACCAGTAAACCAGTTCACTTAAAAAATACAAAAAAAATTTTCCCCCTAAGACCCTGTTTTCAAAAACATTCTATGTTGCATTTAAACTTGTTTCATCGGTTTGCAATAATGATTACCGGTTTACTGGTTGACGAAAGATAACAGGAAAATTTCAATTCCAACGTAATCAGTTGAGTACACAGATACAAAATGCGAAATTCATTATTTTAACTTTCAATTTCATTTTTACGGTGAATCCTCTATACCTATAAGAAAAGAAAATACCTGCACGGTCAAAGTCAGGGTATCAAATGAAACGGTTCTTTGTTTGCGTTCCATGTTCCGTACCGCGGACATGCGTTCCTTTTTCCGTTTTGCGTCCCGAAACGTTTCGTACTGGTTAAACGGTTTTTTTCTTATTTTGCGAGTCTGAAAAAAAAACAATGACATGACCTTGATTGTTATAGAAAAACTTTTCACTGATTGGTAAAACAAAATTAGGAATAGCTTAGCGATCCTTGTTAAATACAAAACGCTTTTAAATTCAAAGTTCCGACGACTCAAAAACCACTTGCATTATATGATACAGGGGGCTCCGGCTCAATAATCTGCGAATTTGCAAATATCTCCGAAAAAACAACGAAATTTCACGATTTTCAGCTAAATTTCTAACAGTACCAGCCAAAAGACCAATATAGCGAAAGTTGCGTAGGCGGTTAATCTCAGGCTTGTAAATATGAGTCATTTTCGTTCCTCTTTCATGCGTAGGTTTAAGCAAAATATAAAAGAAAAAAAGGAAAGGGGAACAAAACCCACGCAAATTTGTTCCGTTTTACAAGTCTGATTGAAGTTTTTATTATAAACTACAATGAATGTGTCATGAATGAGATCATATTTCAGAACTAAATTTCCAAAATCTACTTTTTAGAATTTGTATCCGATTGCGTTTGGTTTTTACACATTTTTATTCATTGTAAAACTCCCTATAAAATGGATAACATAGCAAATTGAGACGTTATTTAACGCCCAGGCATGTTTTATTTTTGTAAGAAAATTTTTATTTTCTCCCTATATCGCCAAACCTATATCGCCAAACGTGCCAATATCACCAAAAAGCCCAATATTCCCGAATTATGTTCGAAAAAAACTTTCCGTGATATTGAGCCCCCCTGTATGATTTATATCAAATTAGAAACGTTTTCTTAAAACTTAAACTTTTACGTTTCTTGTAAGGGCTTGTCAAAATTATATAACGAAATCCCTAATCTTCAATCGGTTGATAAAACCAGCTCGACATTCAAAAAGAAGACTTAGCAAAACTGGATCAAAATCAGGCTTGGAAGAAGATTTAAGGTAAAAAATATTAAGTTAAATTTTCAAATACAAGAAAATAAGGGCAATTTGATTTACATTATAAATCTATAAAAAATCAGAAAAAAATGAAATAAAACTAATATTATACGCAAATTTAAAATTTGCCACACATAATAAAACCTCCTAAACAACCATGCATAAGTTATACGGTATAACTCTAGTATAAGGTTTGTCCCTTTGTCTTACAAAATAGTCAATCATCTATTCTGAGTTAGAATTTATAACTTTCTTCAAAAGTCTCAAGTTTGATTAAATAGAAGATCGATTTGGATCCATGAAATAAATGTGCGATTTCAAGCAACTCTTTCAACCTGCTTTTTAAAAATATGTCTAAAATAATATTAGTTAACACATTTTTGATAAAGCTTTCCTAGAGAAAAATTTGAAAGTGGAATTAGTACTTAATTATTAGTACTTGCCATTAAATACTGTAAAATCTATTCAGTAAATTAAGTCATTTTTAGAAATATCTTCTGGTTGAGTCATCTGTTTTGTATAGTTTTTATCAGACCAGAGAGCAAATCCAGCTAAAACCATACAAAACGGGTACCGGCCAACTGTTTTAGCCGTATTTTATTTTATTGTTCTATTTTGGTTTTGGTTTACACAGCAAACAAAAGCCCTAAATGGGTCGATTTAGCGAGTGAGGTAGCGAGTAAAGTTGTTTTGTGTTTATTTTGGAAATTATTTACAGATTTTAGAAAAAATACAGGCCGTAGGATAATCTTACAATTTTTTAACTGATTATAACTTAATTATGTCTGCACCTTCAATATTTACGATATTTTGACTAGAATAAGTAGCAAATGGATTTTTAGTCCCAAATTTGAAAGCAAAATCAAGGGGTTGATGATCAATTGGTTAAAACCCCCCTTTAATTTATCTATTAATATCTATTTTCGAAATTTATTCTCGTATGGTCTATAGGTTTTAAAATTATCATTTTTACTTTTAATGATGTGTACAGAAAAAATCTATTTTTTATTAATAAGTTATACAGAAAAGCGTATATACAAATAAATTATATGTAGCACCGGGATTCGAACTCGAGAGAAAAAATCTATCTTATACATTTAAATCGAGAAAAAATAGTGGATATTATGATGACCCTTAAAACTACATATCCGATAATGTCCTGCAGAGTCGGTAAATTCCGAGAACTCATCAAAAAATTTTTTGTTTATTCTGCTTATATGACAATCTTTAATAGGGCTTATACAGTTAATTTGCGCTTAAAATGAAGGACAAAGCCTAGCTTGAGATCTGTTGAAGCCATTTTTTCAAAATTTTGTCTTGTGGTCGCTAAAGAGTGAAAAATTGAATTCAACCTTTTTTGTGCAGTATTTGGATTCAAATGGGTTTATTTAAAAATATTCTGAAACAAAATCGGCTGGAACCAATTTATTTGATAAAAAATCTTAAAATCAAAAAAAGTCTTTCAAGTCAAAAAACAGCCCCGCTCCCCTGTAATGTTTTTATTTTTCACAGAAATCTATTGTTATTATTTAAATTATTATTCAACTTGGCTGTCAACTTTTCCTTGACAAGGCCTGTCAGAACGATTCATAAGTGCGCCGAGTAAGTGCGACTTGTAAGTGCTCGAAATTGTCCCCAAAATTGAACCTTCAACCCTCATAATAGAAAACTGGCTTTCCAATAAAGGTTAATAACACCCAAAAATCAAGTGGTAAATGTATTTAGAATGATCGATCCAATTTTGTTTTCCTCAATTTTCTGATTCAGTAATTATTTGGGTTCACAAGAGAAAAACTGATAGATTCTAAGAGCACTTGAGTATTCATAGAAAATGGGCGTGTTTTACTAATTTGCCAAAATAAACTCCAAAAAATGATCAAATGATCAAAAGTCGATATAAAAATCGATATTCAGGAAATTTCAGGAGAATTGCAACTGCTGTGGGAAAATGGTATAATTATGGAGAAAGGTTTGTAGTTAACTACAGTGTAAACTCTTTATACTCAATTTGAGGATATTTAAGTTCGATATTATTTTATTCTTGCAGATAACAAATTGATTGCAATCAGAAAAAAAATGTATTCAGTCACGAGATTCAAGATTAAGGGGTACCCCTCATAAAAAAAGAAGATTTTGTGTTTTTTGAGGTTGAATATCCCTTTATGACCTTTTGATTAATCTAAGAGATGTGGG
>SCLH01001628.1:110461-120975 GCA_004367855.1 Oikopleura vanhoeffeni | reverse complement strand
GCTTTTAAATTCAGTAGAACTGATGAAGATTGTGAGACTCTTTATACTCAGGAATGTCCTGGAGTTATTCCTCAAATTTCTATTCCAATTTTGTATTAAAATTTTACATCACCATGCTTAAAATTTTCTGTACTTTTCTAAAATCTTTATTATTCTGCTCTAAAATGAAAAATAAAATAAAATTGCCAAAATTTAAATTTAACTTAACTCCCGTCGAGCTGAATATCTCAATGTGATACCACACCTTGATTTTTTAGCGAAAATAATTCTTGGAATATCATCGAAAGTGATTTTCAGAAAATTTTCCGGAAGAGTAAACAAAAGTGCCAAAAAACAAAATGTAGTTCAAGTCAACGTCACTCAATATACTCGTGGTTGTTGTGGCGTGATGGTCAGAATTCAGCGCTTTGTGAAAGACCGATCTTTCCTATAAAATACCCAAATAAACCATCTCAATAAAAGTCATATAAAACCATATTTTGATATAATATTCAGTTTATTTCCGTTTAACGGATAAATTGTTCTGGTAACAGAAGTGTGATTTTGAGGAAGAAGCTGAGATATGTCTTATCTTCTAAGTCTATGACTGTAGATTGTTGTTATAAACAATCTGCAGTCTTTAACCCAAGATATCTCAAAGGTATATGACTGTAGATTGCTTTTAATAACAATCTGCAGTCATGACCTCAACAGCTTTGGTCGAAAGGGTCCGGGTTTAAGGGGGTTGGTGTCGCTTTTTGGTACCTGTCAATCACGCCTCAGAACAATTCTAGGGCAGTTGTGAAAAATCTGAGGATACTCGTTTGTAGATCTATCCTTCGTCTAACGATTACATATCTCAAAGTCAACATTGTTACACCACACTACCAGGTGGTGAGTCTATTCTTGAACACTAAACGGTTTTTTGAAAATCTATCTTCTTTTAGACCCCACGTACAAAGCGTCTCAAAATTCACACAAAGTAGCGGTTAAATGAGAACAAAAATGTGGTCGGAAGGATTTTTCCAAACTTTGACATTTTCCTTCTAGAATCTCACTTGAACGCCGATTTTTTAAATTTCAAAAATCTTGAAATTGTATAAGCCTTTTCTCCTGATTGCAGAATAAAAAAGTGCGCTAGCTTCGTCATTTGCAACTTGTTACAGCTGGATAAAGTCAGTCATGTTAATTTACTTAAAATCATTTTTTTACGAAAAAATTTCACAAATGAAAAAAAATCCTACGTCTTAAAATGCAGGGGGTTTTTTTACAAAAAATTTTTTAACAAAAAAATTTTAACAAGAAATTTCTAACAAACATTTTTAAAAAACATTTTTTAACAAAAACAGCATTTCTTTAACAAAGGTTAACAAGTTTTTTAACCACAAAAAATGCATTTTTTTTAACAAAAAAACCAGTTATTAACAAAAAAAACATTATAACAAAAAAAACATTTTTTAACAAAACAAACATTTTTAACAAAACAAAACATTTTCAACAAAAAAAATCATTTTTTAACAAAAAAACTCATTTTTTAAACAAAAAAATCATTTTTAACAAAAAAATCATTTGTTTAACAAAAAAAACATTATTTTCCCGAGTTAAAAATTTTTGACTTTTTAACACGTTTTGCGTTTTATTTTTGTTACAGTTTTAATATTAATGATCGGAGAAAAACGCTACCCTTCGCAGTGTGAGCACAGAGCCACAATGTGGCCTCAGCATACCTAAAATCATTCAAAAACGCAAAAACGGATCGTAGGAATCTTTTTTTCAAATACATTATAAAGAATTTGATTCGTTCCAAAAATAATTAAATTTTTTTTCGAATGTTTGTTCCGCATTACGGGTGTTGATTTATAGAGATTTTCGCCTATGTTTCATTCTGAAAAATTATTTTCGAACTGACATACAAATTACAATGTGAGATTAGCCAGTTTTTAGGAAAGGGTTTGTTGCAGCATAACAGTTTAATAAAAATTTATTGGTATCTAGGGCAGAATTTTTTTGGAAGTGAAATTTTAAATTTTCAACTTCAGTATCCCATGAAAAAATTATTATTATAAAAGTGAATTTAACATCAAAACTCTGTCACAGTTGTACTTCATTACCATATTACTTGAAAATAATGAAAAATAATAATCTGCTTTTATAGGGAAAAATAAACTTTTATCAAAATCATGATTTTTCATCAAAATTTTTGACTTATTTATAAATTACTTTTGATTATGAAGATATAAATCAAAGCGGACAAACATGACGTAGGCCAGATCTTGTGCATGTTTCGACAGGAAATATTGTAGAGCAACTGTACCGTGTATCACGTGATATGGTTACCTTGCTTTTCTCATAGTTTTTCTAGAACTAAAATTAAATTCAGAATATAAATGTCGATGCAAAATATGTACCCTTCAACTTCCTTATGCAGAAAAAATTCAAATCCAACTGCCTTAAGCTTTCGTAACACATTCAAAGTAGAGCCACAATTGTGGCTCTGGTGCCTTGCGGAACTTTTTTTATATGCTCACAAGGGTAAAATTATGGACTTAAACATGTGATCAGATAAAAAAGTTGCGGCTAAATTATTTTATCAAGCAGGAAAATGCTAAGATCTACATTTTTAATTTTCGCTATTTTACTTGTGACCTATAAATGCCAATTTATTTTTTTTTACAAAAATGAACCTAAAATAGCGATTAAATGCAAATATAAAAAATTCAACATGTTTCGCTGTTTTTCTAGCCATGACGGGAAAGTGAAAAGCCAAAATGTTAATAATTGGTTTCAGAAACAAAATTTAGCGAAAAAGTCATGCTTATGCTTAATGAGTCACTGAGAGTTAATAAGCGAGAATATTGTGGGCGAGTCGATTTTTCAAAAAAGACCCACGTAAATAGTGTTAAAAAAGCGGTGGTTGTTCTGGGGTCGTTTAGATTCCGGTCTAAGGATTCTGATGAGGAAGGCCTCGTTTTACGGCGTTCATGTAAGACCTGAGCTTTTTTGCAGTACTTCTGAAGTGTTGTATGGAATGTGAGCCCTCAGTGCTCCACGAAGCCGCTAGGGCAAACACGCGGGCAATGTGCAGTCAAAAAAAATTTATGCTGGTTCATATGAAAAATAACTGTTAAAGTGTACCACTCATGGCATGGCAAACTTTTCTCGGAAAAAGTCTATGGTTATTGTAAAAAATATGGTCGTTTTGTTCCTGCGGACACACCTATTTTTTAACCTAACCTAGCCTTTCCCAAGAAACAGCTTTGCGTGCGTTCTTATACCGTGTTACACTGGACACGAGTTTACTACCTATTCTAATACTTTCAAGATAGGATGATATAAGTTACACATAAAATTTTAGTGTACATCGGCATGGCAAAAACTTTTTTCAAAAAAAACGTAGGGTTGGTGCAAGAAGACTAAAGGTTCCTACGGAACCCTAAAATCTTCTCACCCCACCCTATTTTTTCCTGACAAACAAGTTTTGCACGTTTTATACCGTGTATACTGGGCACGAGTTTTCAATTTTGTTAGAAAATATTTTCCCCATTCTGTACTTTAATTTAATATAAAGCATAATTATATATTATTTTTCGCAAAACACTAATAAATGCAACCGAGAATTTATATTTGTGTGAGGATTTTTCACCTTCAAACATGTGGTTCTTTTGATGAGTTTGAACCAGTTAAACTCAAAAATGTTGGTTTTGTTAAAAACATGTTTTTTTTGTGGTAAAAGATTTTTTTTGGTTAAAAAATTTTTTTGTTAAAAATGATTTTTCTTTTGTTATAAAAATGTTTTTTTGTTAAAAATGTTTTTGTTAAAAAATGTTTATTTGTTAAACATAATGATTTTTTTGTGTAAAAAATGTTTTTTGTTAAAAAATTGTTTTTGTTATGTTTTGTTAAAAAATGTTTCGTTAGAAGTAAATGTTTGTAAAAAATGTTTCCCCTTTAAAATACCAGAAAAAAATTCTCCTCTACCATGATAGCTAAAACTAGCATTCGAAAACCCGATTTCTTGAGTCTCTTTGAAAATTCCTTTATTCAAATCGTCTAATAGGTGCGCATCAAAATCTTGGCCACAGTATTTGAATTGTTTGAAAATTTCTGGCTACGGCATTGTTTGTGGGTAAAGAAGACCACAATTTGGCTGAAAATTTCTTAACGATTATTCTTTTTCTCAATTTTGGATATAGCCATTTTTTGTTATCGGAATCGTTTTTATGATGCCAAAAAAAAATCAGCTTTTTTAAATCCTTAAAACGAGATAGAAATAATAATTTAACAGACTTTTAATTCAAATGTGTCATAGAGTTCGCAATTCTTTTTTTAGTAATGGTTTTAAAAATTTGATACGACCAGTAGTTCAAAAGATATTTTTTCCTACTTTTTTTAAGGATTTTTGCCTGATTTTCGTAAAAAAATTCTAGCGTAAATACGACACATAAAATCAAAATTCTGAGGAGACTCAGATTTAGGAAATTATTTGAGGCTGCTCCTGGTACTAAAATTTTTTTTCTCTGGTTTTCATTGAGAGTTTTATTTTTCCTGAAGTGATTTCTCTATTAACTCAAAAAATAAAAAAACACATAGTAATTGCGCGAATAATTATTTTTGAAATTAATCCGTTTGATTTTTAGTTAGAATTCGACGCAAAGCGACAAAGAGCACAGTTGAAGATATCATGCCGAGTAATCAAGCTTCCAGCTGACCTCAATACTCAGTTTGTCTTTTTTTAGTGGCTGAACAACTTGATTTAATAAATTTATTTTTATCCTCAAAAATAGGTTGCTTACAATTTCCGAAATGTATTTTTTCGGCACAGGAAAAAAGGAGTTATCATGTTCTAGACTAATGGAGAAAGATATTTTAAATCAGAGAACAGATTCAGATAGCCACGGTTTGAGTTATTTATCTACATTTTGCGTATTACTATGGAGAAATCGTTTTTTGAAAAAAATAAATTTCAATTTTATGGCGTATATTAATCAAAGATAATTAAATTTTGGAACTTTTTTTATTATTCTCCAATTCACCGTGATGAGCCTTCAAAGTTCAAGTAAAAACTATTAATATTCAATTTGTTTCTGATTTTAGTGCGTGCATTTTGGCTTGAAGAGATACGAAAACTTGTTTTTCAGACTATTCAGATAAGCTATTAAAAATTCAAGATAATATTTGAATAGCCAGTGTTCTATTTAATCTTTTGTAATTCATATGTGATTTTGAAAAATGTATGGTTTTCTGATGAATTACCTAAAACTAAACCTCTATTTTCTCTTGCATTTATTGAGCAAACAGAATAAAAATTTGAAAAAATTATTGGCCTTCAATTTAAATCTATCTTTGATCTCGGGCCAGCAAAAATAATGAATATTCTATCGCATTTATTATCTCCGCAATAACCGGTCAAAGTGGCGTCCCCGAATGGCGTTTTGGGTGTGAGGGGAATTTCAATGGTTTTGGGTGTGAGGGGGTTAACGCCCCTCAATTAGCTCTGATTTGGTGGAATTTCCGTGATTTTAACTACAGTGTAGAATACGCAATTCAGACTTTTCGAAATTTTCGAAATCGCTGATTGGTCGAGCTTAAATTCAAACTTTTTAGGTAAAAATTTTGAAAATATTGAAGATCGTGCGTTAGGCCAAATATTTTTTTTCAAACTTTTACTAACCCGTTTTTTTGTAAAATTTTTAAAAGTGAAGCATTTTTTATTTGCAGAACATTTCTTACAATGTCAAAAACAAGTTTATAAAGTTTATAATCTAAAAGATAATCTAAAAGACTGATTTTTTGGGTACCACCCAACCGATCCCGTCCGCTCAAACATGCCTTGTTTTTCAAAAATGGTTTCCATAAATGATATTTCCTTGTTTTTCAAAAATGGTTTTCATAAATGATAATGGGTTTCCATTACAGGGAGTTTCCATAAATGGTTAGTTAGTGTAAATATAAACTAGTAGAAAAAATGGAGTATTATTATAATTATTCATTTTTCTTTATTGCTAACGTTTTCGATAACTATATCATTTTCAGGCAATTATAATAATATGAAAACAAATCCAAAAAACCTTTTTCAAAACAAGCAGTTTGGCTGTAATATCCTTTTAGCAACGGAACTTCATCTCAAAAACGTTTACTATCTCTATAGCGCGTGTTCGAATCCCACTAATGTTGTCTTAGTGATTGTCTTGAGTATAATTATTGGCAAGGGTGCTTGATATTGGGACCGCTAAATTTGATCGGTGTGATCACTAAGACAACATTAGTGGGATTGGAACTCGCGCTATAGAAATAGTAAACGTTTTTGATATGGAGTTCCGTTGGTAAAAGGATATGTACCCTATCGGTTTTACTATGAAGTATTTATGATACATAATCGTTAACTCATCGTGCAGTATTGATTATACTGTATAAATTATACAGTATTATCTTTAGTCACATTAAAAATGATAATTACCCTCAAAAATAAAACAAAAAATAAAAACAAGAAACCCATAAAATAATGATTTTCTCCAATTGTCATAACTTATGTCTCATAAGCCTTATCAAATAAGGTCCTAAAACATTAAAAAAAAATCCTCCAAAATCGAAGTAAAAACTTTCCTTTAAATAACTAATTTCATTCCAATAAATTATAATACAAATGTCTAACAAAAATATATTGCATCTGAAATAATGTTATAATGATGGTATGTTAAAGTGACCAAACTCGCGGCTTTCGGTTGGCTTGGCTCAGCTGCAAATAGTGAATTTTGAAAAGTATTGAAAAGTTGCAGCTGCCAGTTGATCTAGCCAGAAAACATGGCCGATTGACCCTCGGAGTTCAGAAATATTAAAAATAGAATGTTTATAGTTACATTTCATTTATGCTGATGATAAAACCGCTAAATAGATATACTAGCGACATTCCAAATATGTATCTTAAAAAGTAAAGTACACCAATATTGAAAGTTAATCGGATTGACCCGAAAATAAAATTTTATCGGATCGAGGAGTTTTAAAAATTGAATCGGATCGGAAAAAGTCGATCATATAACTTATAGTCTATAATTTATAGACTACATTGTATAACTAGACTATAATTAATAAAATATGATAGTCTACAGGGTGTAAAATTTTTCCCTTCTTTTTTCCAAATTTCATAAATTGCTATCCGCTAATGACAACGATTAATTTTGGCGAAAACCTACGTTTTTCTCAGATTAAACCAATCAAAACGGCGAAATTCAAATTTATGTAATTTGGAAGAAAGAAGGGAAAAACCTTACACCCTGTATAACTTTTGTTAAAAATAATTCAAAGCAAAAATTGTACATAAAATATTTCGTAAACACTTCTGATTTTGTATATCTATTGCGGTACTTGCTGAATCTAGGGTGTTCGAGGTCGTGCAAATTTCAATGCACCAAAAATTTCAGATTATACATTATACCGTATAATTTTTTCATACTAAATTTTTTCTACTGAATTCAAATATGTTAAACTGAATATATATTCGTTATAAAAGCACTAAAAATATTGCATATTTTATTAAGTAAAAAAAATTTTGGTCGATTTCTAAATTTTTTGAAATTTTTGGGGTCAAGTTAATGAGTCATCTTGATGAATAACGTATACTAATTTATATGTTTTTGAACTCCTTGTGAAAAACTGCATCGAAATGTTAGTTAAAAATGACAATTTAACCTTGTTTAAATTTCGACCAATAGAAATCACCCATATCCTGTTCCAACCCATATGAATCAAAAACGGTTTTGTATTGTACAATACGTATTGTACAATACGTATTGTACAATACGTATTGTACAACTACGTATTGTACAAAACAAAACCGTTTTTGATTCAAAGGGGTTGGAACAGGATATTGTACAACTAGATTTTAAAAACTTTTGTTCTAAAAAATTGCGTAGAAAAAGAACAATTTATTGAATATACAGCGCGGTGGCCTCAAGTTTGAGGGCGCTAGAGCCAAAAAACCAATGTTATCGTGAATTTTACCACTAGGTGACCAAAATTTTGGCTTAACCCCTGGAATCACAAAAAAAAAATTCTCGCCAAGGCACCAGAGCCGATATATCGGCTCTACTTTGGACGTTGTTAACAGAAAACTCAAGGTAGTTGAAGCTCCAATTACTTTTGCAATAGGAAGTTGAAAAGTTATATTTTTTCATCAATCAATTCAAATTATAGAATTTTGATTTTTAGTTCTCGAAAATATAGTTGGAAAACCAAGGTGTAGCATATCACGTGATATGTGCCCATCGTAGTCTTCACAAATTTTATTTTTTTGAGTATCAACGCACAAGTATCCGTCCTACGTCCCAATTTAATCCGATTATATTTATTTATTATTTATTTTATTGTTCAAAGTTAAAAAAAATGATGAAAAAATGGCTATTTTTCCTTTTTCTATCAAAAGAGAGCAGATTATTACACTTTAATTAAATTTTAAGTAATTTGTAGTACCAAGTGACAGTGTGGCAATTAAACTTGATTAAATTTTTATAATATTTTTCATGGACTAAACTTAAATTGAAAATTTTTAAATTTACTTCCTTACGTTCAAAGATATCTTTTCTAGACTCGAGATAAACTTAGTCTTATGATTGCATGCAAAAAACACTTTCCTAAAACTGGCTTGATCTGACGTTTGACAAATTTGGATGGTCAGTTCGAAATATTTTCCGAAGTAAACTTCGGCGAAAAATCTCAAAAACTAACAACTCCGTAATTATTCGAACCAAATATCCAAAAAAAATTAGTATTTTTTTGAGAATCATTGCAAAATTTTTCATAATGTATTCGGAAGAAACAATTCTGTGATATTTTTTTGCCCTTTTTAGAATATTTAAGTCGATTGAGGGTTCTTTAAAATTTTTTCTCTCGGCATCAGAATAAAACAAATGAGCAATGTTTTTTTATAAAACAGTACTCGAAAAATTTTTTGCGATTATTTTTGAAGCGCTAGGACAACCGGAAGTACTGTTTTACAAACTGTCCTCATCAATTACTTCGATTGTTTTTGTGTAATAACGGAGCTTCTAAATTTGGTAAAATATTTGAAATACTAAAATCAAACTCGTCGTGAAAAGTTATTCTAGAAATATTAAATTTGTGACAATTTTCCAAAGAGAAAGTAAAATAAATTGCTTTGAAGTTATATTGAGGGCCACGGTGCATTTTGATAGATACGGATATGGGCTCTTGATGAAAAACTCTTTACATGGTTTATATATTCTTCTCAATGTACCACCAAAGTAATGTTTTATACTCCAGGCAACTTTTGTGACTACAAAATTTTCGAGTTATTACTTTTTAAGAAAACTTTGAGTTCGAATTAAAAATCCATTGTGCAATTTATATTTCCTGTAACTTGACAATAAATGAGTTTCAGTTAAAAGAAAAAAAACTTTTCGAATTCGACAAATTATGAGAAATTTTTGAAAAAAGTTCCGAACATTATAAAAAAATGCCTTATTTTTGTTCAAATTTTTTTTACAGTATTTGTTACAAATCAACAAAAAAAAACTCTTCAAAATGGCCACTTTAACTTTTCGCTTAGGTGACCACAAATTTTTTATATGCTATTTGAAAAATCATCTGACATTTTTTTGGGATTTTCGGTCGAAACTATTTGGAAATATTTTGAAAATTTTCTTCATTTCTTGTTCAAAATTTTTCAAACTAGATTTTCTGGAATTCTATGCTAAAAATATTCCGAATGGTTACTTTCACTATATTTAAATATGTCCTCGTTTTCTTCATTCGTTCTTGTTTATACTCTGAATCATAATTTTTCTGACGACCTACGGTTTGGCAGAAATCCATCGAAGCCCTCTTTTATCCAGAATTAAACAAATTTTATTTCATCGAAACTTACCAAATTGGTAAGCCAACCAGTCGACCGTTTTAAATTTATTTCATTTAACTCATGAAAAATATTATTTGTTTCAATGTGCTAAAATTTCCTTTTTTTTCGTCTTTTTTCAAAAATTAAAATTTTCGATTTTGACTTTAAAATCGTATGAATTTAAACTAATTAAATTTTCGGTGGTTAGGACCGTTTTTTAGGGTCTCTAATTAATAAAATATAGAAAATAAATTTTACTGTAATTTAAACACCTTCGATATCAAACGCGCGTTTTTTGAGTCTTTTTTCAAAAGACGATTTATAAAGTAAAATATTCAATCTGAAGAAATTCAGATTATAAAAAGTAAGCCGAAAAGTGGCAACTTGTGTTCGAAAAAGTATTTATCTGAAAATTTTGAAGTGGCAAAAAGTTTCCCGTCAAGAGAAAAAAAATGGAAAAAGTGCAAATCTGTCAAAATGCACCGAGGCCCTTAATGTATTGATGTAATCCATAACTCTGGAATGATGCGCCGCACTCACTTTATATTACTGATTGCGAGAGATCTAAGTGGAATTTGCAGAAAAAAAATCCCAACAGGAACTTAAAAAATAAACACAGAAAAATGACTTTCAAACAAAATATATTTCCATATTCAACCAGCCCTGAATTTATCTTTCACCACAT
>SCLH01001628.1:97624-110072 GCA_004367855.1 Oikopleura vanhoeffeni | reverse complement strand
TAGAATATTGGTCAAAAGTTTCCAATTTTATTTTGGTCTGAATCTCCGTGAAAATTGATCACTAATAGGTTATTTTGTTTTTGATCATCTGTCATTATTCGGGCATTTCAGTTAGCAAGCGATTTCAATGTTCTAGAAAAAAATATCCAGAAATAATTTGGTGTTTTTTTTAATTGCAAACGATTTCTGAGGTGCTGGATGATCAGGTGCAATTGAAAAAAATACCGAATTTGCGACCGTGGTCCAAAATAACTACTGCACCCACAATCCCCTTAAGGGGTGGTCGTCGCAAAATGAGGCTCTAAAAACAAATTTGCCCAATTTTATATTTATGCCTGTTTTATGAAAATATGGAAAATTACTAGCATTTTTGTACTTGTTTTATTTTGATACATGGCTAGGAAAGCACTTTTTGATGAGTTCAAAAATATCTTGTATGAAAAAAGTAGAAATTTCTTGATTTTTGGAAAATCAAACCACGATTAATGGAAAACTGAGAAAGTAATTTGGACAAAACTCTCTGTACTCATATATGTTTCGAATGTGTTACAAATAAATCCAGGGAGTAGATACATTTTGATTGAGACGCCTAAAATAGGGCCAAAATACTGTTTTTTGGTGATTCTGAAGCCAAATTCAAGAAAATTTGACAAAACTCTCTGTACTGATCTGCGGAAATACATTTTGAAAAAATAACGCCGTCAGTTTTGTAAGCACGTTTCTGATTGGACGAGCCATCCGTCACATTTGATTATTTTTTAGGATGCTAGATTTATGTTCAAATATATCAGAGAAAGGTTATATTGGGTCCATCGATTTGTACTTTTGCGACAATTGGCGATTGGAAACCCTCTTTTTTGACTTGAATTGCTCTTGATGAAAAACTTTTCACTGGATTGATATATTCTTTCCAATATACCATCAAAGTGATGATTGATAATCCAGGCAACTTTTGTAACTACAGAATTTTCAAATTCCTGCTTTTTAAATCGACAAATTATGAGAAGTTTTTAAAAACACTTCCGAACATTATGAAAAAATGCCTTACTTTTTCTTCAAATTTTTTTAACAGTATTTTTTTTAAATCAACGAAAAAAACTCTTGAAATGGCAACTTTAACTTTTCGCGTAGGTGACCACATATTTTTTATATGCTATTTGAAAAATCATATGACATTTTTTTGGGCTTTCGGTCGAAACTATTCGGAAATATATTGAAAATTTTCCCCATTTTTTGTTCAAAATTTTTCAAACTGAGTTTTCTGGAATCCTTAGCTAAAAATATTTAGAATGGCTACTATCCCTATATTCAAATATGTCTTTGTTTTGTTTCTTCGCTCTTGTTAATACTCTGAATCATACTTTTTATCGAAACTACGGATCGGCAGAAATACTCCAAGATCCTCATTATCCGGAAAAAAAATTATCACACTCAAACTTGCCGAATTGATAAGCCAACCCATCCACCGTTTTCAATTTATTTTATTTAACTCATGCAGAAAAATATTTTTTTCGATGTGGTAGAATTTCGGTTTTTTCCGTCTTTTTTTACAAATTTAAATTTTCGATTTTGACGTAGAAATTGTATAAAATAAAATTTAATAAATCCGAGTTGGTGGTCGAAAGCATATTTAAGGGCTTCTAAGTAACAAGTAAAAATAATACATTTTACTGTTATTTAGACACATGGAGCAAAACGCGCGTTTTTTAGTGTTTTTTCAAAAGACGATTTATAAAAATTAAAAATGCAAATCTATCAAAATGCACCGAGGCCCTCAAGGTAGGCTTGAGCCGATATATCGGCTCTGTAACTCCAAGAGTTAATCATATGGAACTTTCTTTCGCTATACTTTTCTGTGTCCATCAACACATAATTTGTTCTATTCTGAGCAAAAATCATTTTAGGTTTCTCTGACGTCGGACAGGATAGCTGGGGCTTTTATGCAGCTTTACAGATTTCAGCGTTTTTCTTGTCTGGAAAAATGGCATAAAAGCCCCCAGCAAGTACCGTAATAGATTAAGATTGAATATAGTCTCAGAACTATACGGCATATATAGTATACGCACTCCGATGATAACCTTTTATGAAGGTTAACAGGAAGTTAACAGGATATCCTTCCTGCGACTCAAGTTATATGCTGTAGTTTGCAACAATTATAATGAATATAAAAAATATCGCTTATACTATAGGCTATACTTATAGTATACAGTAGTATTATACCACTGTATACTATAAATATATCACTGGTATATCTCTTTAACGAATTTTTGTTAATCTAGGATGTGCGGGCTGAAAAGCGGCCCCATGAGTGGCTAGGAAGGGTCTTAACAGTGTTAGGATTGGCTCCCTCAGCCCGCACATCCAAGATTAACAAAAATTCGTTAAAGGGATATAGACTATATCATATATAGTATACAGTTGACACCCCTTTTTGGGAACATCTGATTTTTCTTAGTTGAAGCGAAATTATCTTAATTCAATTTTCATGTTATCGATACGAAAGTTTAAGGATACATTACTGACGTAACTTTGTGTTTAGCACACTTTTCTTAACAACCACATGTCATTTTTATCAGAACGAGATATTTGAAAACATTTTCACGACTTAAAAGCTGTAACGGTTTTTTAAGTGGTCAACCACTAATATATCCCTTTACCACACTTTGGTTAATAAATGATGATGGAAGATTTATCTAGTATAAATTAATACAGCGTCATTTGGACGCGGACGACTGGTAGCCTACCAAAATTAACTCTTGGCCTTACAAAACAAGCTATGTAGACTTTAATTAGACTGTCAGAAGTGAGAAATTTAAAGTGCTTTTTGGCTAAAAATAGGTAGCGAAATGTATAGATAGCTATGTTTAAGTATGTTTAATTTATTTTTTTCGTTTGATATTTATATTTATTTTTCTGATGTAATAATGTGATATAAAATTCGAGTAGTTAAAAAAGTTAATGTCTTTGTAACTTTCAACAAAGGTTATCAATGGTGTGCACATATCGGTAAGATAGTAATTCGGCTATACTGTGATTTGGCTATATACCGGTAGCTAAAAAACAAAGATACCTATTTTTGGGTTTTGAAATTTACTATTTTAAATCGTCTTTAAGGGTGTGGGTGTCGCTGATTTTGACACTTACGAAGCTATTGGAATAAACTGGCAGAGCTGATATCCAAAAAATTCGTCTGAAGAACAACTCTCGCGCTGAATGTGATTACACATAACTGATACAATCCCACTTACGCCGACACCTACGCTTTCAAGAAACCTCCTAAAAAATCGCTCAATACGCATTTCTCCCGTCAATTCACCACCATTTTCATTATTTGTGTCTGGCTTAAGAAGCCTCGCCTCATAATGCAAATTGCCTTTATCCGGAATTTGCTTTTGGCGGCCAAAAAACGAAAAACTAAAATTATTGATTAAAAATTGAAAGTGCGCAATTTGTTTCTTTTGACGCCCGAGTAAAAAATGCACCAAAATCCTAAAAATGTTTGTATTAACGGAAAAAAATTATTTTGAAGCATTTTCTGGTTTCTAAATTTTGTCAAAAATTTAGGCTACAATGAAAAGTTGACATGGCCCTCAAGAGACGCCAAATCAAAATTCGAAAAAACTCTCTAATGTTTGTCAAACAAGGCCTTGCTTCAGATGCAGTATGAGCCAAAGCTGTATCTTCCAAACGTGAGAAGATAGCTTAACTGAGCCTTCCAAAACCATCATTTCAAAAATTTCACTTTTTTTTTTCGCATTTTTGCCGCCAAAAGCAAAATTCCGAGTAAAGAACAATACTGAATTAGTGTTAGGCTCTTGAAGCCAGACACAAAAAATAATGAAAAATGGGAAAATTGACGAGAAAATGCGTATTGAGCGATTTTTAGGAGGTTTTTTGAAAGCGTAGGGTGTCGGCGTAGGTGGGATTGTATCAGATACTGTTAAATCACAATTCACCCGAAGAGTTGTCTCAAGATGCAAAACTTTTTGGAGATATCAGCTCTGCCAGTTTATCCAAAAATAGCTTCGAAAGTGTCAAAATCAGCGACACCCACACCCTTAAGGATGGTGGTCCTAATTTGACATATTCAACTGATCAGCGCGAAATAGGAAATATCTCAGTAGTTCGAACATAAAAGATTGTAGATCCCACCTAAATTGAAAAAAAATCAGACGGACGAAAAATTTATTTTCGGCCTAATCCCTTGTACCATGTCTGTAACACGCACACTCCCATATTTCAAAACCTATCTCGTCCCTGGTTTTGATCAAAAGCTTGATATCACCACAAGATATAGGAACTTAGTAAACTTAAAGATTTGAGTTTTTTATTTCTCAATTTTGTCACAAATTTTCTAGAATCCTGAAAACCGGCGATTTAACCATTTCTTGCTTGTAAACCTATCTCCTCCTGTTTTGATTTTTTTTTGTCGATTTTATTATTTTGAAAGTAAGATAATAAAAAGCCGAACAATAATAGTTTTTAAACTTTTGATTACAGTGCGTAAAACTCTAGAATTTGTCACTTAGTAGACCGGAAGTGAATTTTTTGTCGGATGTAATTGATAATGAGCTCAAATTAAATTCCTGCTTTCACTGACTCAAAACTGCCAATATATGTTGCAAAGTGCACCAAAATTTAAAAGTTAATCGACTTTGTAGATAAAAGTACTTAAAAAAATTGAATGAAAATCCCTAATTTCGAATTTTTTGTTTTTTTCGAGTTAATTGGTTTTTTTAAATGAATTACAATCTGGATTGGTGCATTTTATGGACAAAAACTGCAGGAAAATGGAGGAACCACCATTCCCTTTAAGATTGAAAGTAATATTATTTATTTTTGAAATAACATATACTGTATATGACAGCATGTAACGTTTTTGCTTCCTATTTTCCAATTTGCATACTTTGCTATCCGCCAAATTGGCATTGAATGAAAATGATCAATTTTGGCAACTACCTACGTCTTTACCAAATTAAACCAATCAAAACGGTGGAATTCAAAATTATGCGAATTGGAAAAAAGGAAGCAAAAACGTTACATGCTGTATTTGTTTATTATCAAAGAAACTGAGTTCAAAATAAATAGCTTTTCTTCCAAGGATAAAAAAATATATTTCAACTGTATTGAAAATCAAATTCACAGATTTTTTTTACACGTTCATAAATTTAAATTTACTAAGAAATAAATGTAATTGATGTGAACTACTCAGGGCCCGCTGGTTTCATGCACAAATAGTGCTAACTTGACCTTGAAAACTTACTTTTCAAGTTAAGCAAGTTTTGCAGTAGCACTTTATCCAGATCAGCTAGAAAACGCGTGGAAAACTTCAACAAACATCCTTATTAGCGCTGTTTTTTGAAGTTTTTCCACGCGTTTTCTAGCTAATATGGATGGGCTGGTACTGCACAAACTTGCTCAACTTCAAGCAACAGGAACCTTCAATAAACCTCCCAAAATACCGCTCAAGAGCTATCTTCTCCTACAATGTTCATCATTTTTATTTTTGTATTTTAGGCTCCGGAGCAGCAGTACAAACAATTAATTAGAGCCATATTTTCAAAATGTTGCTTGTAACGAAAAAAATCGTGAAAAAACCGTAACAAAGATTTTAACGAATAAGATTGGCCGTCAAAAACAAAATTTCGAGAATCGGGCTCTAATGGATTCTTCGTACTGCTTCTCTGGAGCCAGACATAAAAAAAATGAGAAGAAATTTATGTAAATTATAGCCAATAATTTATAGGAGAAGATAGCTTTTTAGTGCTTTTCTACGAGGCTTAGTACAGGTTCCTGTGTGATCGTAGGTTGCATTGTATCAGATTCCAATAAGTGCTGAAATGATCTTGGAGACTGGTTCCACAAGTTAAGCAAATTTTTGCGATATAACTTCTGACAGTTTACCGAGAAACCGCGTCGAAAACAGCCTGATCAACGACACCCACACCCTTAACTCCCGTAGTGGCCGACAATCTCTGGACCCGCAGTGTCTTAGCACCATCCGTGGTGCAGCGCTTAAATTGAGCATTATAACCGAACATTCATCATCAACATATAGTTTTTCAATGATAATCATATTATTCAAAGAATTCTCTACAGTCCTATAAAAACAATTTGTTAAAAAAATTTCTAAAAAGTTATCAAATGTGAATAAGAAAATTAAAAACTCTCTCATTTTTGCCGATTCTCAAAAACAACTGCATAAATAACACGAATTTAGGGTTAATTGGACATTTTTATATTTCAAATATTAAACCGCCACCAATTTGGGTATTGCAGCTGCAAAAAAATGGAATGTTTTCATCACCATTCTCATGTAAAATATTATTCTTTAAAACTATGGANTCATTACATCAAAGTCCGAATAAAATCACGTGACGAAATAATTCAAAAATAAGGTTTGAAATATGTCATAGATAAATCCTTATTTCTCGAAAAATAAGATCACGTGACGTGTTTGGAAAATATTATTATGTTGAAAACTCTTAAATTATGTGTTTATTGGCCCAAAAAAATTTTCGGCGTAATTTGATCACTATTTGTTTACTTTCATCAAAACCTTATTTCCTAATTTGAAGGTCACGTGATCATTTTAGATCTTTGGTGTAATGAGGAAAAAGTCTTAAAACTTCTAAAGAACCACTTCACTTCTTTCAAAAATTGATTTAAGTAATTTTTGAAAAAAAACAGTACTATTTTGGCCAACCTTATTCCTTGAATATACGGTCACGTGATCACTTTGGGGCTATGGTGTAATGGGAAATAAGTCTTAGAATTTTTTTTGGTCCCGCTTTTCTTGATGATTTAAATTTTTTTTGCAAAAAATAAGTACTTTAATACAGTAAAAATTTTCGAAAAAAAACGAACAAACGTCAATTATTCAAATAGTCGATCGATCACTTTGTAAATTTTCATTTATACATGATCAAGGGTCCTAAATTGCGATTAAAGGCCATTGCACCATGGATGGTGCAAAAGACACTACGGGAGTTAAGGAGGTGACATAAACCCGGCATCCTGGAGTCAATACAACTTACGAAAATAGTAAGTCATTATATTTTTTCATGCTTATGATAGTTAGTTGAACCGATTTAAATATGTTTCAGCTTCAAAAAACTATTTTTATCCATTTTAGGGAAGATTTGAGTTTGGGTTTTCATCTTTGAAATCATAAAAATTTGAAAAAAAATCGAAGCATTATGAAAATTTTCCGCATTGTCCAAAACTTTTTTGTTTTGATAACTGAAATCTGTGGGTAAAAACCAAAAAAATAGCCACTTTCACTTTTTTCATGGATTCCTACATATTTTCTGACCGCTGTTTGAAAAATCATAAAATTTTTATTTTTCATTTTTTATCGAGTTTTTCAGAAAAATTATGAAAATTTTCCCCAAATTAAGTCCAAAATGTTTTATTCGTAGTTTTTTTGAACTCTTCATAAAAAATCATGCAGAATCACATATTAAATGTTTTGGTATCTATTAAATCGCCGTATGTCAACTAATCGTTATCATCGGTAGGTCGCGCCATTATCATTTTGAAACTGTTGATGAAATTTTTAACACTCGACTGTGCACTCGATAAGTGCCACTCGGCACTGAATCTTTAAAAATTTTATGGTTGTGAAAAATTTCCATAAAAATGATGGGTGTAATAGGCGCCATTTTGTTTAATAGTCAGGACATTTTTTAATATCAAAACGCAATTTAAGGTCAATTTTTATCCTAAAAAAAGCTGTTTTTCTCTACTTTTTGCCAATTTTTATCCTTTTTCATGAAAAAAAAACTTTGATATTCAAGAAATTTTCGACTGTGCAGAGTAATTAGGAAACTTATTAGCGGACTACACCCGACAATGTCTGAAGTTTATTAAAATCGTCTTTAAAGAAAATTCTATAGTCGGGTTGAGTTGGAAATTGATGCACAGTGAAAAGTGTTTTTTTGTATTTTTAACTATAGTCAGTTATGTTTAGGAAATAAAAATGTAAACTTTTGTATGAATGAACACTTTTATTGAAGATAAAAAATAAAAAAATAAATTTCCACATTTTTTTCTTTCATATATTGCTCAGAAAAAATGTACCAATCTGCTGGACTTATGCCACCCCCTTAAGGGGGTACTGATCGCTGGAATTGATTTTTCTCTATAAAATATTAGCCAACCAGGGCGTCGGTGATATTATTGAGATGAGCCAGTTTGTAGAACTAGCCTTTAGCTTGCGTGCAAGATGTGCCAAAACTTTTTTGTATGCAGAAACTCCCCCACAGATAAGCGACACAAGAGGATCCAAGCCAAATTGGTAAAACTATCTTCTCCTAGGTTTTATGTTGCAATCGGCTGAAATTTTGACATAACTTGTAAAAGTGGTAGACCAAAAATAAACTCGACCAGTTTTTCTAATTTCGCTCTAGTTTTTCTAGAATGTAAGAAAAACCACCGTTTTTTGGCAATTATTAGTCGGAAAAACTATCTCCTCTTAGGAAAAATTATATTATTACCTCAGCAACNAAAAAACTTTGATATTTAAGAAATTTTCGACTGTGCAGAGTAATTAGGTTACTAATTAGCGGACTACACCCGACAATGTCTGAAGTTTATTGATATCGTCTTAAAAAAAATTCTATAGTCGGGTTGGAAATTGATGCACAGTGAAAAGTGTTTTTTTGTATTTTCCCAGATAATTAGTTATGTTAAGAAATCAAAAATGTTAACGTTTGTAAGAATGAACACTTTTATTGCAGATAAAAAATAAATTTCCACATTTTTTTTCTTTCATATATTGCTCTGAAAAAATGTACCAATCTGCTGGCCATATGCCACCCCCTTAAAGTAATCTGGGGCTATTCGTTACGTCATCTCAAAATATTTATATTTAATTTGAAAACCGAGGTATAATCCTTTCTAATTTACAAAAAAGTTAAAATCTAGCTAAAGGTAGCTTTTTTTTAATGCAACCCACCCTTGTCAGCATGATTTCTCGAAGGCCATAAGAGATATCGACAAACGGATTTTTGTATCATGTACACAAGTAAATTTGTNAAAAAAAAATCTGTAGTCGAGTTTAGTTGGAAATGGATGTACAGTGAAAAGTGTTTTTTTTTTATTTTCCCAGATAATTAGTTATGTAAAGAAATTTGAAATATAAACGTTTGCAAGAATGGACACTTTTATTGAAGATAAAAAGTAAAAAAATAAATTTTCACATTTTTTTTCTTTCATTTATCGCTCTGAAAAAATGTACCAATCTGCAGGACTTATGGCACCCCCTTAACACCACACTAATATCGCTTTATGGGTTTTTGTCTTCTCTCTCTCTAAACAGGTTATTGCTAAATATCCTGAAATTTTGTTTTGAATTGAAAAATGCCAAAATAGTGATCTTGTGTATAAAGATATGAATGCATTAATATTCTTTTCCCAACGGAACTCCATCTCAAAAAAGCTTACTATCTCTATAGCGCCTGTTCAAATCCCACTAATGTTGTCTTAGTGATTATCTTCAATATGATTATAGGCAAGGGTCTTGATAATGGAACCGCTAAATTTTATCGGTGTGTAATCACTCAAGCAATCACTAAGACACTCACTTTGACAACATCAGTGGGATTCGAACACGCGCTATAGCGATAGTAAGCGTTTTTGGGATGGAGTTCTGTTGGGAAAAGGATATTTGGTAAATTCCAATAAGATTTTTCTGCAAAATTCCTCTGAAATATTTTACCGAAAAACTTTGCTACTTTTGACGTCATTGATCGAAGTGCAATCAAAGATGAGCGCCTTCGAGGTCCAGTCTTTTCAAAGACTTCCGGTTGAATCCAAGAATTGTTTATCGGGACCAAATGACCCTGACTAAGAACAACACTCGATTCAAATTGTTTGCTGTTCAAAAAGTTCACATTTTCAAAGACGTAGGCGACGGGTATTACATTTTTTGAATCGTCACCTAGGCAGAAAAT
Organism: Oikopleura vanhoeffeni; assembly: GCA_004367855.1. Taxonomy (NCBI): domain Eukaryota; kingdom Metazoa; phylum Chordata; class Appendicularia; order Copelata; family Oikopleuridae; genus Oikopleura; species Oikopleura vanhoeffeni. The sequence continues at coordinate 100,116 of SCLH01001628.1, read as the reverse complement.
CTTTAATATTTGACAAAAAATTATACCGAGTACGACGAATCACTGTATCAAAAAAGACGTCACTTTACCGAGTTTTGCCAATTGACCAAATAAGCCCATTTAAAAACCAGGAAATATATTATACTGTTTAACAAATGAGCGTAAAGCTTAATTTTCTCAAAAACCATTTGCTGATCTTTAATATAAAACTTTAGATTGAAAAATGTGCCATTATAATTTCTGGCAAAAGTTCTTGTATACAGTTACTTTATACAGTTTACTATATTTATACATATATGTATACTATTTTTAGTTATAGGGATTTTGTATCTTATGAATCTACACTCACGTTTAACGTATAAGAACATCGAAATTAAGGGCGTTAAGAGGGTGGTCGTCGCAAAATGAGGCTCTAGAAACAAAGTTTCTCAATTTTATTTTTATGCCTTTTTTATGAAAATATGGAAAATTACAAGCATTTTGATACTTGTTTTATTTTGATACATGGCTAGGAAAGCACTTTTTGATGAGTTCAAAAATATTTCGTATGAAAAAAGTTGAAATTTCTTGATTTTTGGAAATTTAAAACACTTTTTATAGAAAAACCAGTCAGAAATTTAGACAAAACTCAACTTGGTGTTTTGCACGGAATCTTCAGCTGCACATTTATCTGGGTTTCGAATGTGTGAGTTTAAAATCCAGGGAGGAGATACATTTTGATTGAGAACCCTAAACAAGGGTCCCTAACAATGGTCAAAATAACACGTTTTTGTGATCTGAGAGCAAATTCAAGAATTTCAAAAAAACTCAAATAGAATGTTTGGCTCACGTTTCTGTCCGGTTTATTTGAAGTCAAAAATCATTGTTGTACCCAAAAAAACTCAGGGAGGAGATACATTTTGAAAATAATTTCGTTTATTTTTGTAAGCACGTTTCTGATTGGACCGAGCCATTCCGTCACTTGTGATTTTTTTATTTTTAGGATGCAAGAATTTTGTTCACTATATCAGAGAGAGGTAAGTTTTGGTCCGACATTTGGTACTTTTTGCCTACCAAATTGATCATGAAAACCCCCATTTTTGCGTTTTAAATGCGACGAAGCCACCCTCTAACAAATAAGCCGCGTTAGAAATGAAAAGAAATGCGAACGTGTATTTGTGGAAAGGAGATTTTTTCCCAAGAAAATGAAAAACCCTGGTATCATTCTGACTTGATGACGTAATTATCTTGACTTGATGATCCTGACTTCAAAAATGCTGGAAACCAATTTTTGCTATTATTGAAGTGCGAATCCTCAGTCAATACTAATAACTGACATAATCTGGACAACAACATCTTTAATTATCTGTACATTTAACTTTTAAATATATTAATACCAATGAAAAATTGATCAAATGCCTTCATAATTTGTCATAATTTGTCATAATTTGACCCTCAAAAGAGTCTTGATTTATGTAAAATAAATTTTCATTTTCAAATGTGTTATTATTTGTCGGTTTTTGCAGCGGATGCAACTACCAAACTCAATTCATCCAAGTTTTCTACAATTTGCACACCTTGTGGATGTGGGTGACGATAATTTGACTGTTTTTTTCACATTTTCAAGAGAAGTTTCTGAGAAACCTGGCTTCAGAAATATTTTTTTCAAGTACGTAGAACAACCATTCAGAACGTTGATAGTACTATCAAGAGCATCTTCAATCCACGCTCAGAAAGTGATTTTCAGTAGGCGTCCTTAAAAGCACTTGAAAGCCTACTTCTGAAAGCCTAGTCTTTCTTTATAATCTAGATTCTAGATGCACATCACAAAATGGACTTCCTTTTTCAAAATAGAAATTCTGAACTATAAATTTTCTTAAATAAACTTTATTTGAATAAAATTCAAAATTCAGAACAAAAACTGCAACTTGAAAAACTCAGTGCCAAATTTTCCACAAAAAGGGCAATCAAAAGAGTTATCTGACATTTTTTGAACAGATATGATTTCTTATTTTGTGAATTTTTTTTTAAACTTAATTTATTCGGAAAAAGGCCAAAATTCAGAAAAATACTACGAGTTTAAAACTCAATGAAAAATTATCTACAAAATAGGCTAATCAAAGAAGTTATCTGAGAAATCCCAATAATCGTCACCCACACCCTCAATCCAAATTGAAAAATTTTAAAATCTCAAATAAAGACAAAATTTAAGAACATCTTTTAAACAATTTGCGAGGGATAATCCATGATAGATTAAATTCGATAAATAAAGTTTTAAAGTTGCATCTACTTAATAATTTGGCACATTCTGGTGGAATGAAAACACCGTGGAATGAAATACCCGAAAATAATTCTGGTTTTTTTAATGAAATACTAAGTTTATCTGAATGATCCTGACTTAGTTACCAGGTATTAGTTACCAGTATTAGGTAAATACTAACAATTAATTATTTGCTATGATTTAGGTGCACATTATCTATCAAATTATATATATATAAGTTGGAATATGTAACATATTATATATCCCCTTAGGA